>PNEQ01037117.1:18915-59567 GCA_003012365.1 Medauroidea extradentata
GTCCTCGGCCAGTAGACGGCTATCTTCCTAGCGATGGTATGTTCGCTCTCCTGATCACTTTGTACCTACACCAAATATTTGGTACCAATATTAGATTTTTTTGAGGTTCCTGATTAAAATAGATATATGCCACCACTAACTTTTTTCTGTACAAAAATCCATACTTCTTGCCTGCTGAAGCCTTTTGTACCAAAAATGTATACCCTGATTTCTGGAACATTTTGAAAGTTTAACAACACGATGAAAAAAAGTAAAAAACAAATTAATATATTTTGCACTCGACAATGATTCACAACATTTCTTGCAAATTGGTTTTTGTTTGAAACATTTATCTTCAAAACTTGCATATTCAAAGGCAATTTAATTAACATGGGTCTCCCTGTGTCAAATTCTCACAAATGTCAAACCAGGCAACAATCTTAATGCCGTACATATGTATGTTCAACAGGTACTATGTGACAGTCCATGGCAGAGTCCCTAATACTTCACATACAATTAAGAACAAATGTGTGCACATATATGCTAGCGTTTGGAAATCAGCGTGACTGTTCCAATCCTTCAAATAATAGCAGACTGCAAGGTCACGCTAGATGCTTCCAAACCACATAGCATGACATCATCTGTTCCAAAACGTCGCCTACGTCAAGGCCCGTCAGAGCGACGTCTGGCGCGGCGCGTTAATTCTCCGCGCGATAAAACACCACTCGGCAGGCACACAAGACAAAATGCTAATAAACCCCCCGAAATTATGTTTAATTACTCCGAGCCTGCGCTGTTTTCTTTGCCATCTCGGAGTCGCTGCCGTGCGCGTTCACGGAAGACAGCCCAACTGACGGACTTCCGTCTTTTGTTTCCTGAGCGAGAGCATTACCTGGTTGCGCCTACCACTAGCTTGTGCTATTAAGGGGGAAGGCGCGCTAAAGTAGTGAATTTTCACAATTTTCGACATAATTATTTACCCTCGCTAATCATCGAAAATCAAGGTTCGACAATCCGGATATTATACTTAAATTTCTACAACTTATTACTAGAAACATGCAAAATTCGTGTTATTTTCTGACAGCTGACTAGACTCCAAGTGACTATAGGCTATTTCGACGTCTCCCGCTGGCCGATATTGTCGTGACTTGTTGTGGAGAATGCTTACACGGTAGAGGCCAATCTCTGTAAAGATGTAACACACGTAAATGAAGTTCATGGCTAACTGAATAGCAGATTATGCTCTGTTGTGTATAGGAATGTGCAGTTTAGTCTGCTACCAGATAATAACGCGGATTTTGCATATCTCTACTTATTACATTACTTCATAATTATAGGACCGTCTAATTTTTAAGCACTGATGGCAGATAGAAAAAAGAAAAGTTTTTCCTATCTGCCATCAGTGCTCCAAAAATAAGAAAGTCTGTGACTATGTAATAAAGGAAAACGGTGTACAAAAATGTAATCTACGGATTGTCGAGCCTTGATTTCCTATAATTAGAGCCAGTGATTTTTGGTGAAAAGAATTCTGCAACTACTTGTTTCAATGCCTTACACCTGCAACTCTGGTCCGTGTTTATTGGGAGAATATAATATGTCAGAAGCGTGGCTTATCTGACTGTGCCAACCAGAAGAATGTTACTGCGACACCACACGACTGTGATTTGCGGGTAGAACCCCGAGACTCTGATAGTTGAAAACACCCAATCACAGACCGTGAAGCAGAGAAACAGGTGTTCATATAAGGCATTGAAACAAACAGTTGCAGAATTATTTTCACCTAAAATCACTGGCTCTACCTATAATAAGCGAGGAGAAAAATAATTATGTCGACAATTGTGATCATTCTCTACTTCAGCACTCCACCCCCCTTAAGGGCGCCGCTTTCCTGCGCGTTAAGAGTGTGTGGTAGACAAATAAATGCAGAAAACATAAACTGATTTCTACGTTATTTTTCGAAGCCTTAGTTACACGATACCTTGGAATGACAGACACGCAGTATGAGAAACCGAGAAGTGGCAACCAGTGTTGGGTTACCCACGTGGCGGCCAGTTCTGAGAATAAAAATCATTTGAATTTTTAAAAAATGCTGAAAATGAAAATAAAAATTTTAAAAATTCAATAATTTTTTAAAATACAAATAATTTTTAATCTTTAATTTAATGAGCATGTCGTTGTAGCCTGCAATGTCTTTATCCACTGATATTTTTTAGTTTGGTATATCGGTTGGTTTTAGTGTAGTCGTTAAAATGGAAACATGCAAAAGATGACTTTAACAAGCCATTACGCGAAAACTATGAGAGATAAAAATATTTCATAAGAGCCAAATTAAGTTACATTTTTTTGTCTAAAATAAAAAAAAAATTATATCTGGTACAAAAACAAAATAAAATGATGATGAAAATTGGGTATACCAGGCCCTTAATATAACGAAGTAGGGTAGATTTATCCTAAGCGTCCAAGCTTCAGCGGCTGCGAGCTAGACAGAGGCCTTGAACACAATCTCTAGACACGCCAGGTTGGCAACACTCGCCCGGAGTGCCAATGACGCTGACCTATGCACACAAACAAGTGACGTCAGCAGGTGTCAAGTTTACGTCCGCCCCGCGGTTGGCTTCAGCCACAGCTTCGCTCGTGCGTGTCCGCGGTAGCCAGTGTTGCCACACCAGCCATCTTATAACTAAGGGCTGGAAAATTTCGCGTTTTCTTTCAGGCACAAGCTAGAATCACAGCAACTGCAAGTTCGTGCAACATTCACTATTGGCCGTTGACTTATTCGACACGACCTTGAAGTCGATGAGCCAATAATAGCAACGTGAATAAATGCGGGCCTATTTCACTGTGTCAGTGAGTAGCCAATAGGCAGCTGCTGTTTGCTTGAATATACACATATACTTGCAGGCTAGCCTAGAGGTCAGTGAACCCGCGAATTTATTTCCTGTCTCTACTTATAACCCATACATAAAACTGCGCAAGTGTTAGATTTTTTTATTATTTATTTTTTTCAGTTTTCGAACCATAACACTTATTCAAGTTGTATTATATAAAGGTTCTCTTTGACAAGACATATGCTATAGCCCTGATATACTGCTTGACATTAATAATAATATAATCTTTCATTAGTTTGCCATGCAGAAACATTAAGGATTGAATAGAGGTTCAGTATAAGATGAATATATTATGGTTTCCAAAATGCATCACAAACATCTTCAAAGCCTCAACATTGCCAAATTTACTAAAAATATTTAAAAACAGAAGTTATTGAAGGAAATCAATCAAATAAATTTAGCATCTAGCTCTCCTCCTTACGGGATATGGAAAAGTAAAATGTCGAGCGAATGACTGGAATACTAATCGTCTACAAAATCTGAACATTTATAATTCGATGGACTTTTTTTTACCGAGTTGTTAAACTTATTAGTGGACATCTGATTACTGTGCAGTAGTTAGCAGTACGCTTTGCTTTCAAGTAAAAAATTAACCCCCCACCCGCCCCTTTTTTTAAGAGAAACCACGATAATATATATATATATATATATATATATATATATATATATATATATATATATATATATATATATATATATATATATATAAGTATTGTGTTTATATGTAGCAGTATAATAGTATCCAGAGCTCTGTAAGAACCAAATTTAAAAAATACTCGCATTTTAATTTTAAAATAATTTTACTATACGAAAACTTACAGTGCAGAAGTTTACAAATGTTAAAAATATTTTCAAATCAAAACGCGAGTTTTCTATTAATATAGAGCTTCGGGTGTTCTTATATTGATTATACAATTTTTATAGATTTTGTTTTTCCAAGCCCTTATTTTTCTCAAAACAGTTTTTAATTTTTTACTCGAAAACAAAGTATATTGCTGACTAGTACTTAGTAATTCGACGTCCACTATTAAATTATCTACTCGGCAAATAAGGCCTATCTAATTATTATAAGTAGTTGAGATTTTATCGACAATTAAGTATTCATAACCCAAGCCCCTTAATTTTACTACAGGATGGGAAGATCAATGTTAAGTCTGGCACAGGGACAATTTCTGTCACTTGATCGCTGGTATCGGTAAGAGATGTAAATTGACCAATCACACAGCTTTCGTGAATTTTTAGTTATATGAAGATTATTTGGAAGGCAAAAATTGTTTTTCAATTTCTTACCTGCAAACCTTAGTTAAATTTAATTTTACTAACGCCTCGTATTTTATTACACTCGTTAGCGATAGCAGCACAACTATAGTCAGAAGTTCCCGGAGTCGCTACAGGCGATTGCTGGGATAGTTCCTTAATATGGCCACGGGCGATTCCTCCCAGTTCCTTGTGTCAACAACCACTGAGTGAGAGAGACCCGGTCGGCACTTAACACAGTTGCCTGGTTGGCCAACTATAGCCTTTTGTTGTGCGGGTAGTATTTCGTACAGCAGTCCACACTACACATCGATAACCATTGCTCTCTTCCACTGCGTGAGCTATCTACGAGTAAGCCTTAGTGGGTTGGAAGAGGGAGAGAAGATGAGAACTTGAATAAGTATCGGTATCGGTGGAATTCTGTCAGGCGGCTTGTTGTAAAAGAAAAGGTAGAAAAACTCGGACTAATGCCACCTTCTCCCTCCATTCTCATATCACTTTCTTGCATTCTAAGCGGATTATTTTACTGCTTATCTCTTCGTTTGATTGACAGAGTCGGCGCCTAGTCCCCCCCCTCCCGGCCAAATGCTTGATAGACGGCCATCTTCCCAGCGATGGTATGTTCGCTCTCCTGTACACATTGTCCCTGCACCAAATGTTTGTTACCAATATCAGCTTTCTTTGAGGTTCCTGTTTTAAATAGATACATGCCACAACGGACTTTTCTTGTGTACAAAAATCCATACTTCTTGCCTGCTGAAGCCTTTTGTATCAAAAATGTATAGCATGATTTCTGGAACATTTTAAAAGTTTAACACAATGAAAAAATTAAAAAGTTAATTAATATATTTTGCTCTGGGCAGTGATTCACAATAACATTTCTCACAAATTGGTTTTTGTTTGAAGTATTTATCTTCAAAACTGGCTTATCCAAATGCAATTTCATTAACATGGATATTCATATACCAAATTCTCACAGATGTCAAACCGGAAACACTCTTACATCTAGGTATTTAGCAATGACGAGGGGTGACATAGGTGAGTATGGAGCAGCGCCGGAATGGAAAAGCAGGGGAAACGGGAGATCCCAGTGAAAACCCGCTGACCAACGGCATCATCGGGGGGTTGACTATGCACATGTATGTGGATTCCAACATGGAATACATTAAACTAGAGAACGTTTTCTTTATCTAGCCTTAGGATTAGTGAAATTAATTCTCTGGTGTGCTACAGAGTGCAGATGATGGGTTGTGGAGGAAAGGAAGGGTGCAGGGGAGGGTGAGGCTCCCCGGGAATGGCGTGGTGACGTCACACGGGTCACACCGGGGAAAGTCGATAGCCGGGGGTTCAGGGCCGCTCATTCACCGGCGGGAAGCTTGAACCCGTCACCGCCAACCCCCGAGCCTCTCCTGGGCAGAGAAGGGTGTGTGTTGGGGAGGGGGGGGGTATAACAAAATAACGCACAGCCGACCGTGATCAAGAAGCCAACTATATATATATATATATATATATATATATATATATATATATATATATATATATATATATATATATATATACACACCACGTCGTTATATGCACAAGCAACATAAATTTAAGGTAAGCGAGGTCATTAGAGATAGTGACACACAACTTCATACAATGACAGGAACTGAGAGAGGAGTCGTTATTTCAAAATTTTCTATCCGGACGTATACAAAATTAAGGTAAAATCGTGCAATAAATTTTGCTATAGACATTCCACCAATAAAATTACATGGTCACTGCACAAGTCTCACAGTAAAAATGAACCGGTGTGAATCTTGCACGTCTAGTTCAGAGCTTGGCCTGTTGTGGCGATGCGGCGTTTGATACGAACTGCAATGTCGCCCTTATACCTCCGACGCTTCTGACCAACTAGCGCGCAAGGGTTTGAGTTAGTAAAAGTACACGAGGCAAGGCATGGAGGTACATCAACTGCACGTACGGAACTGGCTGTTGTGTTGCTGAACCTGTAGCAATTCGCGAATAACAAAATAATGCACATTCGCGTTAAAGGGTTCAAGAAGCAAAATGCAAAATTTGTACTTGATTACAACGTAGTGTTGATTTTATAGATATTTCTTTTGGCTACATTTTCAACTAGGGGAAATGTTATAGGTCTAACAGTCTTCCCATAACGGCATGTCAAAGTTAAAATTTGCAAGTTACAGGAACATACAAACAATGTAAAAATGTAAACCAACTGACTTACTCAATTCAAAAATTCTCACTGAAATTATATATGAAGGGACACATGTTAATAGATTTAAAAACACAAAAACAAAATCTCTTTGTATTTATCAAAAATTGCAGTAGGTAAATGACAAAAATTTCCATAATTTTTAGAATTTTTTATAAAATACAAACGAATTTCGTTACAGGTTTTAAAATCTGTTAGCGCATGTCTCGTCATATATAATTTCACTGTGAATTATTCGATCCGAGTAAGTCAGTTGGATTTTCTCACATATATGTTCGTGTAACTTGCAAATTTTGTCTTTGACATGCTAAGGCTATGAGAGATAAAAAAAAGTTTACAAGTGGAAATTGAAGTCACAAACAACGTCTACAAAGCCTACGCTATGTCGGGGTACAAAAATAAAATTATGCATTTTTCCCCACTTAAGGACACGGTATACAGCAATTTTCATCGTCATGTTTTTATATTTGTACCAGATATTTCCCCCCCTATTTTCAACATAAATTGTGATTAAATCTTCCTCTTAGGAAATTTGTGCATGTATCATAGTTTTTGCGTAATGAGTCGTAAGCGTCAAAATTTGCACTTGACGGTTTTCTGTACGACACTAAATGACATACCAAACCGAAAAAATGCACTGTGTATAACAATATATGTATGTGTATATATATATATATATATATATATATATATATATATATATATATGTGTGTGTGTGTGTGTGTGTGTGTATGTGTGTATATTTTTTTGTGTGTTTATATAAGTGTAAAATCATAGCCTGCAACATTGTTGTACACTTCGAATTTTTTCGGTTTGGTATGTCACTTGGTTTTAGTGTCGTACATAAAACCGTCAAGTGCAAATTTTGACGGTTACGACTCATTACGCAAAAACTATTATAGATACACAAATTTCCTAAGAGGAAGATTTAATCACAATTTATGTATAAAATTAGAAAAACAAATCTGATACAAATATATATTAAAAAAAAAGACGTTGTAAACTGAGGATGCCCGTAAGAGTTCCTCTTTACGTTTGGGACACGCCCGTCGAACATCTCATCGCCTCTAGGTGCGAAGGACTAAACTAGTGCTAGTGTTTTCGTAGAAACAGTTTTTCAATGGGACTTCAAGCGATAGCCCTGTTGTTTTATTTATGCAAAGTTTGATGTAAAGTCCAATGCAGGTTTCCATGGCTTAGTTTTACGATCGATATTTTCTCAGCTACATCAACGTGAAAAAGACACTTTCAGCACTTTTGAGGAGCTTGGGAATCGTGTTTTTAAGAATCAGACGGCATTTTTAAAATCATAGGGACACAGTTCGAAGTGTGTATTATTTTCGTAGATAAACGGATTGGAAACATTTTTAACAGTTACACGAGAAAAAATACCTCCCGTACCACGCTGCAGCACGTCTCACGCGTCCGGTTCACTAACTCTTAATACACCACGTACGCTTTACAACTGCCATGAACGACTGTGTACGGAAAAATAGTATTAAATAAACGCTGATGACGTTGCACGATCTATTCAGAGAATGCTTAACTTAGGATACAAGTTTTACGAAACGCACGTTGCAATTAATCTGCTCCCCCGGCAGAAATAACACGTTATGATAGGGCTTGTTTAAGGTCGTTAAGAGAAGAAAATTACGTATTTCGTGCAAACGGCTACGTGAAACCGTGTAATTCCGCGCGAGGTAAAACCAATTTATTTGCTACAGGGGACAAAACGCGCGATTATTGCTTTCAGAAAATAGCAAGGTAGCAAACATGTTCTTAAGCTTTCGTTTCATGTCATAGCAATTTTGACGGTAAGTATTTCTGTGAGGAGAGAAGGGAGTACGGAGGTTTGCACATACACACTTATAGGATATTCGCGAAAATAAAAACATTTTTGACCGACATTATTCGAAGAATGGTGTAATTATTGTTTGCCCTTTCTACGCTACTCGCAATTAAAATTACCTGCAAACTCACAAGACTCTCACAAGACCTTCAAGCAAGATTCCAGCCCTCATTTCTTCTTCCTCTTCGGTTCTTCCTAAGGTCAAAATGCCCGCCCCCCTTCTCCCCAACGGGGACGACAAAATTCCAGTCCCGTCCGTGTAACGATTCATTACTAGACATATGTACAGGCGGTTCGGATAAAGTGACCCCTCAAAAAGCCCTACTAAAGTTATATTTTCAGCCAAATCGTATCTTTCCGCGCGTAACGACAAACGTCGGGACATGTCTAACCTCTGTGGACACGTCACTTAATGTTTGCGCGTGTAATATAAATTTTTCAGTCTGTATGAATCGATAGTTTTGATTTCTAAAAAAAAATAGTTAATTATATAAAATACAAGTATGTCGATTTCGGTTGATTTTGATTCAGTGTTGCTGTATTTGAATATGGAAATACACGAAAGAATTTTACGTAATTTCGCTGCCAACCTTACAAGCAGAAGGCAACTATAGTTAATGTTGAACTATGTGCAGTAACAGCTTGTGATATTTTTCAAAGGTTAAATTTTTAGTGCTCATATTATACCAAACGGCCTATACGTGGCGCATGGATGGTGTTGTAGAATGTCGTGTTTCTTCTTTTCTATGCGACACCGCTTAACTTTTTCTCAAAATGTTTACCTACAAAAAATAAAAACAGTTGAAACTATGCTTTCGTAATTTTAAAATTTAAACACGTTTAGTAACAATTTGATTTTGAGGTATCGAAAAACGGCTAAAAAATTCATTTTAATTTTTTTTACTACTAAGTACAAAAATACCGTCCGGATTTGTAAAACATAACATTAGAAGCATGCGTTGGGCCTATAACTAGATATGATGGTATATCGCAGAAATGTTTTGTGCCAACATACCCTTCTTGCAACATACATGATTGGGTGACATACATTCTGACACAACGTAGCTGCCTGCAGACCAATAATAGGTATCAATATTACAATAGCGGGATTCTCATTGGCTCGGTCAAATAGGATAACAGATCCAAATACAAGCTAAAGCCAGTATCTTCTGGTGACTCAACATATGTTGAAATCCAGCAAACAGTCAAGTTTTCCCGCGATATAACATCATCTCTAACTACAACTTTATATAAAAATTGTACGGTTGTAGCTTAAAATTGTAAAACGAAAACAATGCACGTCAGTTCGGCGCGCCGCGAATAGAGGCGAAGTGGTTACCTTCTAGAGTGGCAAACTGAACCTTATCCTTCCAATGTCTCCATGCACCAAACCCTTCCTATGTCTCCATGCACCAAACGCGGGAAATCACATCCTGTGCATAAGCCTCTTAAAAGGAAGTAGTGTCGCTATTTTGAATTTGTGTATTTTTCATCACAAATCTGGTTTTAGAACAATTTCTGAAACTTTAACCTCGCTGATATCAACAGTCTCAGGCAGCCAATAAGAGGCGAAGTTTGCCCTATAAAATGAGCCTCCACGCCACTTCGCCTTTGTATTATTACTTAGTCTGTGCTCCGGCGGTCACAGGAAATGAATAGGCGTATTTTTGCGGATGAATTGTTCACAAGCTGTTAGCAAGCATTAGCAGAAACTGCTTGCATTTACAAGAGATCGCTAAAATGCAATAATTCAGTGAACAGAAATGGCTACCAGCATGGATTTACGAAATTATGTTGTTGCTAATGCCTCATCAGGAATAGAACTGGACTGGATAAAGAAAAACATTCTGCGCGAGTATGTATGTTGGAAAATGTATTGCTGTCACTTTTTTACATGTACAACATAGTAAATTGTGGAAGGAAATTGAATTACGCTGCTGTACGAAATGGAAAATTAAAATGGCGTAATTTACTTTCAAAATAACTTAAGTCTCGTCCATGTTGCACCTAAATACAGTTAGTTTTGATTTCAGATTTATTGGAGATAAAACTTAAAAAAAGGGTTAAATGTAAGCATCCTGCGAACAAACACTGTAACCTACCTCCTGCCTCAGTTGCCAGAAACATGCGAACACTCTCATCCTGTTTGCAACAGTGTTCAAACAGGAGCGCTAAAATGCTCTGTTCACAGAATCTGCTAATTTAACCGCTAAAATACGCATAATGACTCATTACACTCGAGCGCTCACTTGCAGTGCCAGAGCCCAGTAAGGGCGGTTACACACTTAAAAACTTAAGCATTTGACTTTACGATAGATTTCAATACATTGCTTCTTATGGAGTCGCCGAAGTTAAAGTCAAGCAGACTTGGCTGTACGCTTCCGTTAAACTGAAAAATTAAAGTCAAAGTCAAGATAGCCGTCAGCAAGTAACCAGCTGATTATGTACCTAAGAGCGAAAAATGTCTATTTCTGAGCGTCGTTTTGTTCTCCAGCATTGGAATTTCGTGAAAAAGTAACAGGTTCGTCTTAAGTGTACTCGAAAAACCTGACAAATAGTAGTGTTACAGAAGTATTCGTAAAATAACTTGAAGATGCGTTAATATATGGAGTAGCTTCCGTTCTGAAAAACACTTTAAATATACTATTAATAATTGGGCTTATTTTTGTAATATTTACGTGATATGATTTTATGGTAAATTTATAATGATTTACATCACAATACTTCCGTTTAAATAACAGATTTTCCATAGTTTTTATAAACTGTCATTACTTTAGCTATACGTGTGTATTGCATATTGAACAAATACGTCAAGTGACGGAGACGTGAATTAAAATGCTAAAGTAATAGTGCGTATAAATACGACAATGGATTCTAGCACGTGGGTAATTGAATTAGGGAAATTATCCTGCCCCTGTCTATAACTATGTGATATGCAACCGCGCATTATGTCAACCCACGCCTCGCACCAACAACACCACAACAACCGCCAATTGTGCCAGAAGCTCAGAACACGTGAACCAACATTGCAGCGGAGTTGTGAGTCACCATCTGTACAAGTGTTACGTGAGAACACAGTTAACATGCACACTTCCCCCGGCCTTTCAACCGAGAACAATTAGCACAACCGTCACCACACGTCCCTGTCGAGCCGAACGTCGTGTGTGCGGCACGCGGTGCAGTAACGACTAACGATATCTTGTGAGAATAAATGCTATGACTAGGGACCTGAAAAATTCCCGTTTTCTTTCGGGAACAAGCTACAATAATTGCAGCTACTGTAAGTTCGTGTTACTTTCGCAACTGGCCCTCGACTCTTCCGACAGTTCCTATAAGTCGGAGAGCCAACAACTAGAGACCCGGAAATTTCGCGGATTCAACTGAGGAAGGTTGGACTTCTATGCCATGTATATGTTGGAAACTTTTATTGGTCAGGTCATTGTTACAGAGAATGTTTTCTACCAGCATATTCTGCAGACCAGTGTATTGTCCTGCGTCGTGTATTGTTGGCCGACGGTTATGTGGCACAGTCTAGTTGTTTACAGACGAATCACAGACGTTCAGAAGCAGTGCACCAGAGTTAGCATTGGCCCAGTCAAATAGGGACTCGCCAGTGACGACATAAAAGCGTCAGAAATGAATACATTACATTGAAGCCTAGCAAACAGTCAACTTTTCCCGCGACATATCACCTTCTCTAGTCACTATTATACGTGACCTTGAGGACTCCGAACCAATGGCGGACGTGCATAAAAACACTCGGTGACTGCCGCGCTACATCGTCAAATGTTCAAATGTCCACTCACTGGAGCAGCAGACAATATACAAGTATCTGAGGACATAGTGTATACAGTATTGTGCAGTCCAGCCTGCCGGTCGTTGAACCCGCGATATATCCGCGACTCTACTCATAACAAAAAAGTTACTAAATGAAGGCCCATATGACTACATCAGTGAGCAGCCAATGAGAACCTGCTGTCTGCTCGAGTATACATGTATACTTGGAGGATAGCCTACACGACAGCGAACACACGAATTTTTCCCGTCTCTAGTTGTGACTTGGTGGACCGTAGCTTTATTTTTTACGTTTGAGGCACGGAAACGGGGAAGGCGATAAGTCGAATACAAAGCGCCCGTCAAATACATTATCGCCTCTAGGAGCGGAGGACTAAACTAGCGTGCAGTGTTTTTGCAGAATGCTTTTTTTAACAGGACTTCAAGCGATGACAATATTTTTTTTTTATTTTAGGAATGTATGTAGTAAAGTCTAACGTTTCTATGATTCTGTTTTACGATTACGGTTGATAAGTGAAAAAGTCACATTTAGCACCTTTAAGGAGCTTGGGAGTCATAATTTTAATTACCTTACCGCCCTTTTTTTTTTTAAACCATAGGGACAAGGTTTGAAGTGTGCCTTCTTTTAGTAGATAAACGGATTGGTAACATTTTTAATATTTACACAAGAAAATGCTTTCTTCACCCCGCTACAGCAAGTCTCAGGTGCCAAGACAACTAAATATTAAGAGGACTCCTCGCCTGGCTCATGAACGGTGTTTCCGTAATATTTTTCACGCAAAACCGCTTAGCTTGTTCATATTACGTTTATCTACAAAAAATAACGCACGCTTAAAACTACGCTTCTAGCGTTTTAAAAAATTTCTGTACGCTCGCTAGAAATATGATTTTCGAGCCTCTCATATGGCTAAAAACCGCTTTTTTTAGACCGCTCTAACTCAGAAAACGCCACCTGAATTCGTAAAATGCATAACTAGAAGCATTCGTTGATATTTACTTCATTTTATCCAAAAATAAAATTTTTGGCTCGCCGTTTAAAGTCTTATTGGAAAACGACTACAACGAAACCTTGCGACTTTGACTTTGCATCAACTTCAAAACATCCGCGACAATGGTATATAAGTGTCTGTCTTACAATCGTCTGTAGGAAGATGTACATCGTGCCGGCAAAAAAAAAAAAAAAAAAAAATACGGTTTGATTCATTACATTTAGTGATGTATACAACGCCGTCAAAAACCGAGGTCGTCATACAATCTCTTAAGAGTATATGTTATTTCCTTCGCTGCTACACGTGATTAATGTGGGTCACACGTAAGGACGTGGAAACATACAATACACGTCAGAAGATCAACCTTACCGCATCGCGCAACCATGAAGTAGTAGAGCGCTGGTAATATATACCTCTCACTTTCCTCTTTAAAAAAATATTTCAGACAAGACACAAAAAAAAACTAATGTTCCAGCATGAAAGATGTATTAATGGTGGACATGCCCGCAGTGAGGGGCCGAGAACTCCGCAGCACATCGATGGCTACTTTAGTGGGCCATTTACAATCCACGCGAAGCGTGCTTGTCCCCCCCCCCCCCCAGGGGCCATAAAGTCCATAATTCAACCTCTTCCCAGCCATCGAGGCCGCCCAGTGTTCCAAAAGGCGAACCGGCGGCGGGTCCTCATATCTGTAAATGGAGCAAATAAACTAACAACATCCCGCGACCTTTGCAACCCCCTTAATATCAGGCCGGCCATTGCGCCGACTCAGCCATCCGAGAAACCGCATTAAGGCGCTTGCATCCCTACACCCCCTCCCCTTCCCCGCCTCGACAAACAGCCTCATCAGCGCCAAGACGGGGCAGAACTCGGCGCTGACTCAGAAGGCAATTCGCGGCCGGGGCAAATATTTTTTAACCCCCCCCCCCTTGCTCATCATCCCATTCTCGGGTCATAACTCTGTCTGCTGGCGCAAACCCGGTCGTAAAATGTCCCCCTGGCGTGTGTGTGTGTTTGCGTGCGCGCGGTCGAAATATCTTTCCCCGCAATATGTCGCCGCGTCTCTTCGCACGCAACTTGATAACGCTCTCACAATGCGGGCTAGGGGAGAAAAAGGAAAGCGAGCGAAGGGAAGGGGGGAATGCGAATATAGGGGATGAGGATATTGAGTATGGGGGAGGAAAGGGGCCCCACCCTTTCCAGACGCTCGATACGGAACGTCAAGAAAATATCGGCTAAAAAAAAAGTAATTTTGACACAACGGCCGTGTTACAACTGATAATTTAATAAGAAGGCATGACTAAGGTTTGATCACATATTTCCTTCTTAGAAAGCTTCGGAAGAATACTAACAGCTAAACTACCAAGTATACCTAATAGTTGACTAAAATTGCTTATTGGGACTGAGTAACAGCTAGTTGACTAAAAGTCGGGGCTTGAGTATCCATAAAACAAAGCCCCGAATATTAGTCAACTAGCTGCTACTCAGTGGAACAGCAGACGATGAACGAATAAACGGGGCTTGAGAATGCATAGTATAATGGATTCTAGCCTACATGTAATTGAATTCGCGAAATTTTCCTGTCCCTACCTGTAGGCCAAATTAAAAAAAAACTAGTAATGTAAAACAAATACAGTCCATATACGTCTTGATGTATCCGAGGATTGTCATATCCGTCGAAATAAAATTGTCAAGTTGTGATATTTTCTTTGTCTTTCTATTAGTTGTTCAAAATTCAGACTAGATTGCCATCTCTTACACATAACTAAACATATAGTCAATTCGTCCATTCCACGCACAACTGCACTTAAACAGTGCGTATTGTAACATGTTTCTAAAGGAGAGAATGAACGTGAACCGATGTTCACAGCAGGAAAACACTGGAAAATGGAACTGAAATGTGCAACACACCACACAGCTCTATGCAAGCACAACTGTAAGAAAATTACACTCGCTCATATAACATACTGCTGAATTAATAACATTCGGTCGTCGAATAGATATTATTAATAACATTCAGTCGTAGAAAAGACTGTATTAGTAACACTTGGTCGAAGAAAAGATAGAGACCTGAAAAATGCGCGTTTTCTTGCAGGCACAAGCTAGAATTCCATCAACTGTAAGTTCGTAGCACCTTCACAATTGGCCGTTGACTTATTTGACATCGCCTTGAAGTCGATGAGCCAATAATAACAATGTAACTAAATGCGGGCCCATTTCACAGTGTCAGCGAGCAGCTAATGCACATTGTTGTCTGCTTGAACACACATATATTCTTGGAGGCTAGCCTACAAGTCAGTGAACGCGCGAATTTTTCCTGTCTCTATGAATTAATAACACACTGTCGTATAATATACTGTATTAATAACACCCGGCCGTACAGTGGAATGTATTAATAACACTCTGTCGTACAATATACTGTATTAATAACACCCGGCCGTACGGTAGACTGTATTAATAACAATCTGTCGTAGAATATACTGTATTAATAACACCCGGCCGTACAATAGCTTGTTAATAACATCCGATCCGTTCAGTTTGTTTGCATAAATAATACTCATCGTAGAATAGACTGTATTAATAACATTCATTCGTAGAATACACCGTAATAATAACACTCGGACACAACGACTGCACTTCGTTAAATAATTTTCGGTCGTAGAATAAGCTGTATTAATACACAATTTTAAATTGCATTAACTAAACAAATTTTTTAATTAAATACTTGTAATAAATAACGTATGAGTATTTGTGTTTAAAGAAAATGTGGATCTCAATTACAACGCTCTACGTGTCATTGGCCATATAATGTTCTTCAATCGGACAAGAATGTTGTCTGTGGATTTACAGGAGATGAACTAGTCAGTACACAGAAGTATACGGATACAAAAGTCTTCTCTGTGCAGGAGCAGAGGTGCGGCCTTGAACAAACTGCACTCAGAGATCATCACGCGTTTGTTCCACGTGTGAAGGTCACCCTTATCGTTTCTTTATCGCCCGCACAGTATACCCGGACGAAGGCGGGGCCTCCAACAACAGATACACTGTCAAGGTCGAAAGACGAAATGACGGCAGTGGCAGAAACGGACGGAAACGATAGTACTCACAAGTAGTGTGTTTTCCAGTCGACAAAGTAGTTTATAAGACTAACGAACTAAGTTGTAAACACAACAACTAAAGCCCGTTTACACGTAATATGCTCTTATTCACGATTATTGCATGTTTATTTACGCAACGTGCTTCACTTTTCAAAAACTATGTAAAAATAATAATATTAAAGGAAAGTTTGACAAATTTCGCAATTATATTTAAGATGGGAAATATTACAGTGTTGAATTACTTAATTTCAGTAAGTCATTCGGATTTCATTGTTTATATATTTACGTATAGATTTTGATATGCCGTCATGTAATAACTAGCCTACATGATAAAATATTTCTACCATGCGAGGAACATGTAGTCTTCAAGTAATCATAGAAACACCTAGTCGTACAGTTATAAAGTGCTGGATTATAACACAATTAATTAACAATATGCAAGAATGCATTATGGATAATTATTAGAATTTACTCGTTTGTCAAATCCATGCCTATCTATAAAATGACATTTTCGTGAGTTTGATCCACAAAGATAAGACTCCACCATAAAAGTGCAGCGGATAGAAAGCGATGTAAAAAAACTCACAGAAAACGTGCGTCCACAATGCTTATCTGCGAAAACACTTCAGACTACTTGTGAATGTGACTTTCAAGACAACAAGCACGTTGTAAACATTATTTTAAAGCCATTAAACTTGGCCAAAATCGGCTTTTTTTGGCTGTTGTTACTCAATATATTATATGTAACGGACTTGTTCGAAATTGATAGACACGCGAGTATTTTTCATGTTGATTCTAGGTCAGGTTGGTCGTCAAGGTATACTCAACTGTCACTTCGTGATCTGACTAACGTTATATCAACAACCCTTTGACCATTACAAGACAAAATTAAAACTATGTATTGTCTGACAATGTAAAAAGGTGTAACATTTCCGTCTTGACATGAGACTATCTCACTCTCTCTCTCTATCAATTTCCAAATCTTAAACATTTTAGTACGTGTTTCCCTTAAACATTGTTTATTGATATTATTTCTGCTTGAATTGAGCATCATTACTAGAGACATGAAATATTCGTGTTATGATTTGTTAGCAGATTAAACTTCTCTTTCCTATACATAACAGAGCATTTATCTGCGATTCAATTGGCCACGAACTTTTTGTTTTTTGTCATTGACGTGTGTTACGTCTTTACGGAGATTATTGGTCTCCCTATCGTGTAAGCATTCTCCGCGGCAAGTCACGACAATATCGGCCAGCGGGAGACGTCGAACGAGCCTATAGTCACTTGGAGTATACTCAGTTGTCAGAAAATAACGCGAATTTCGCATGTCTCTAATCATTACATTACATTGCTGTTATGCCACTTGTCACACTAATTACAAAATAACTGTCAAGGTATGATGAGGATGATGATGATGATGATGATGATGATAATAATAATAATAATAATAATAATAATAATAATAATAATACGTCTTCATTTGGCAATTTTGTCCTCTCCTACACTGAACATCTTATACCTCGCACACAAATGTTATAATTGACACAATAAAAAGTTAATACTGAGACGAAAATAGTTTTGCTAAATAAATGTAGAAAGAAAACACACACACTCCCGAGAATAATGTGACATCAAACAATACACGGACAGGCACTCAAAACAATGAGTTTTAGCAAGTAGCCACAACTTGTTCTACAGAAAACATTTAAACTAACGAATTTCAAGCACAAATATAAACCACGGTGTGCAGATATATTAAGGATTGGTTGAACCAACAATATGTACTGTACATGTGTTTATTTCCTCGACCATATAGTTCCTGCCCGACGACTTAAGTACACGTGTCTTAGCTGGAGAAAATCAGACTCGTAGTGTTTTGTATTTTACTCAGGAGACAAAATACATTTGTTTGCTAGCTGAAGAACTTGTTTATTTGGCACTATCCTAGCCAATATCTGGTAATGTATTTATTTAATTTATTTCCAGAGGACAAGGCGAGCGAGCGCTCGGACGGAGAGATGAGATGGAGTACGGGGCTGATGTGTTCAGCGCAAACATGCAGCAGGCAGGTTCGTTGTCAGCTGCGTAAACAAGCCGGTGCCCCGCCTCGAGCCACGCCCAGGTTCCAACGTTGACAAGTCTCCTGCCTGCCGTCCCTAGTCTCTAATTTATATCTCCCCTGCTGCTAGAGTCTTCTTCTCATTGCACTCCGCCCCTAGCCATTGCCGGAAGTGTTGCCAGATTGAGGAACATTCACCAGAACGCAGGGGAAAAATTAAAGGCATGGGGGAAAAAACTCACTTTTTTTAAAATATTTAAGTGTTACGCAGGAACACAATGGTAATCTCATACTGTACATCCCGATATAAGAGATTAAGCAATATTACCACAAATGACACCACAGTGCAGTAGTGTTTCTATTACAAGCTACAATTTGATAGCTAGTTACACCAATTAAAAAGTCAAACATTTTTTATTGTGTAGTTGTTTATTTGTCATGGTTTGTATACTATAGCAACTAAAAAATTAATTTATAAACAATAGTGAACCGCGCACTTACGTGGCATTACGTACAGCGTTAGCCTCAGCTCTCCAAGGATGTTGTGCCTCACACACAAACACAGCCTATCTAGGTAGTCACCTTAAAAATGCTGACATGGCCGTGGGTAGACTGCTATACAGATATTGCACACACACGTGTTAAGGTTCATAAAGGAACAAATACTGCCGAGTTTGCCGGCTCGTTCCGCCCAAACATTTTCCACGGCAAGCAAAGTTCTTTCTCCGGGGTCGCAGACCGCGAAAATTTTCCGTTCCGGCGGGCACGTTAAATTCCCACGGGAGGTTTGCGGGAGGAGGTGGGGTGGGGGTGAAACTTCTCGGGAAGTTATCAGGTTCGCTTTCGCTCTTGCGCCTGGCCAGGCCGTGGGCTGTTCCAACCAAAGAAGCTAGAAGGGTCCAGATGAAGCATGTCGCTGGGAGTCTGTAACCAAACAAACGCTTCAAGTGACTATGAACAATATGGCCGACCTATTAAAACATTGAGGAAATATTAATTAAGGGGTGTGTAAACAGGGTCAAAATACACCGTTTTCAACCTAAAACATCAATTAAGGCCTTGTTCTTTAGTTTTGCAGTGGTTTCAGAAATATTTTTTTCAACGCAAATTAATAGTCTACATATATATATAAAAAAGTTCAAGTTTTAACACATATATCATTGTTTGTATCTGAATTTTTCTCTTGTAATACACCAAACGGAGTTTTAGAATTTTGCCCCTGATATATCACATATTTTGTTGTCAAAATAAGCAGAAATGAAGCAAAATAATTATTTGCTAGCAAACGGTACATTATTAAAAAAAAAAAATGCTCTGGTAAAGCTGTATATCGTATGACTGTACAGTGTCTCAATTTTTTTCAAACCATTTGATTTTAAAATATTTGGGTTATTTGCAATTGTTTGAAATAAATGAAAGATCATGGCCTTAAAGAGCACGATACATTCATTTACCTTAAAAATACCAGTCTGTGTACTTTTGAGGTTAAAGCAGTATGGTGGCTGGTTAGTTTTCTGACTACCTCCCCCCCTCCCTTCTTCATGGCTTTACTCCCCGCGCCTATATTCCGACCCCCGTGGTTCCAACCCTCGCGTCAGCTCAGTTTTCGCCCGCTCAGAGTCTCGGAGAGTGCTCTGAGTGTGGTAACATCCACGACTGGTTGACTTAACATTTGTGTACGGCCCCATAAGAATCAATGTACAAATGCTAAACATGGCCATCTGCCGTTACCAGATTATTCCTAAATTGTTCATCGCACATGAGTAGAGACATGCAAAATACGGGTTACATTCTGACAGTTGACTAGACTCCAAGTGACTATAGGCTCGTTCGACGTCTCCCGCTGGCCGATATTGTCGTGACTTGCCGCGGAGAATGCTTACACAGTAGAGAGGCCAATCTCTGCAAAGACGTAACACACGTAAATGACACATAAACATTCGTGGCCAATTGAATCGCAGATTATGCTCTGTTATGTATAGGAAAGTGAAGTTTAGTCTGCTGCCAACTGATAACGCGAATTTTGCATGTCCCTACACATAAGTTATACCAGCTTAGGAACAGGCTACCATTCAAATGACGTTACACGTGTGTACACATTTCAAGTTCCCCAATAGTAATTAAAGCATTTTATAGAGGCTAGAAATGGAGAAAATTAGAGTATTTGGGTGGTTCCTACATAAGTAAATATTGCCGCAGAGTTATGTCATGAAATCCAACTCTTCATATCAATTTCATTTGCAGGTACTGATATACACATTATAAGAAGATATATAAACATTTCGCGTTTTCATTTAGGCGCAAGGTAAAATTCAAGCAACTATAGGCCTGTATCACGTTCACAATTGGCCGTTGACTTACTCGACACTTCCTGATAGTTGCTGAGCTGATAGTAAAAATGTAACTGAATACAGGCCCATTTCACAGTGTCAGCGAGCAGCTAATAAACAGCTACTGTCTGCATGGTTTCACATATATTCTTGGCACCAGGGCTCCGTGAAAAGGCGAATTATTCCGTCCTCTAATTATAAGTACACGCTACAACACGACAAAATAACAGTAATGACTTTTCCCTCAGCAAAAATTTTGTTACAATTTTATTATCAACTGAATGTCATTCTAAGCGGATATTATTTGTTCTGTTCTAACTTTCTTAAACAAGATGAGGCCAGGCCTTCGATATGCCATCCGGGGCAGATACCCCTTCCCTTCTAGATCCAGGACTTGTCCATAAACCAATATATTCTTACTATCAAAAGTGTTAAACTTGACTCACCTTCCCATACGCCCGAATACCCACAATATCCACGTTTACACTCTTGCTACTAGTCTTCTTCTCAGCCAATAGTCTGGCGCCTTGGAGCGCGCGGAATTCAAATTTGCCCACTAATGTTTACCGTTTCAACATCGCAGGTTGCTACCAGGCACAGGTTCAATGACAATACGACTGCGGTCAACAAGTGGCTAGAGCACTCGCCCCCTACCATGTCGACCCGGGCTCGATTTCCGGCGGGGTCGGTCCCCGGATATTCTCATGTGGGAACCGTACCAGACGATGTTCGTCGGCGGGTTTTCACGGGGATATCCCTTTTTCCCAGCCCTTCAATTGCTGGCGCTGCTCCAGACATCACCAGCGCTAAGACCTAGATGCTAAGTCCTGACCAAAATCTCTTCACTTCAGTGAGAATAAAACCCTGGTATCGATTTATCAGCCAATAATTCAAATCATTACCAATACTTATCGAACATCCCGTGTGTGTGTTTTTCGCGGCAGTAATGGTTGTTTCCGCGGCGTGGATTCAGAAAGAAACAAACATCAGTACCGTGCGCTGCAACATAAAACATCCATGTACTGTACGTATGACATTTATAAACAACTCAAAAGACCGAGACGACTGTAAACCCCCCCCCCCCCCCAATCCTGACTCAAACAAGGGAACTCGTGTCATATAAGCAGCGACCCAGTGCTTGGAGTTCAGCGTGACAATAAAATCGTTTGTTTCGGTCGTGTTCCAAACGCCGTTTTTAGTCAACTGATGGTCACGTGACCTGATTAGAAATTTCGATACTTTCATTAAAACTTTCAGCACCCAGCACAACTTGCTAAATTCACAACATGTGTGGCGATATTCTAGACGAGCCATACTAAATTACTAATAACAGTTTCTAAGAGGGAAATTTCCCTAAGTTGTAATCAGAGAGGTCGTGGGTGTTTACGTTCTCAACTGAACTCCGACCAGGCCGAGTTGAAACCTTCAGTGCAATGTAGGCTAGATATCTCTGAACTGGCCAGTCGTTGATAAGATAATGCGGGGAAGAGGGAGGGTAGTAAACATAGGGAATAAATAGATTTCAGTAACTTCACCGTTGTAAGTGTTGGGTCACTCGCGTAACACGTTGTCAGACACGTGTCTGCGGTGCTGCGGATGAGCGACGTGTCCAAGCCGTCATACACGTGTATTTTAAGTAATTTAATTAATTCTTCGACGACTAGCTATACATTCCTTTAGAGCAACTTCTGTTCAGTCCAAGTTCGTTGGCGTATGAACTAAGACAAACTTATCAAACTCGACAATGCATGCTTACCTACAACATTTTTCTTTGAAATAGCATATAGGCCCTACGTGATTTTAGAAATGTATTGTTTGTGTATGTATTAATGTATACATATTGCGTGTTAAAAAAAAACTACTACTCATATATACACCAACTCCATGTTACTGAGTGTCAACTCCGTGGACAGTAAAAACTAAAATATTTCATCCCAAACAAAATATTTGCTATCGATTTCTGCGACTACCTGCAGCACATTTACAGTGTTTTTAAGTTCACATAAATAATAGTCATTTAAATTTTACGTTGGTAAAACGAATTTCCCATATTCAAAAGTACTCTTCTAACAACGACCCATCTACATGTGAATTAATGTCGATCAGTCGATACAATTTTGAAAAGCTGTTCGACAGGTCGTGGTTAACATATCGAAGACTGAGGTCGACATGGCTATGTTTCCAGAACACGTCGGCACGTCAAGGGCGGTGGTTCTGAATAATTTGCATGTTTTGTTCTTTTTTCATGAACTTGTTGCAAAATGTATATTCTCCGTGTAGTAATCTTACTGTATGGGCTACCAGTATGTATCAATAACTAGGTGATTCATTGTCGTAAAATCAGGAAGTAATTGAACAGCGTGTAGAGAAAGTATTTTACATAAAACGACGCCAATGATTTTAGGGTCGCCTATATATACATTAAGTAGCCATTCGACGGGATGCTTGGTTCTCGGTGTTTATAGCGAACCCATTCGTAAAGTGCAGCTTGTAAACGTCCTTCTTGTACTGGTTTTGAATAGCTGGTAAAAACATTTCGCATGAGATTCTGTTGGAGTGTTTGGTAGTTTTAAAATTATGTCTCGTAGAAATAGAGCATTATTTTAATAAATTGTATAGAATGTCATGGATCTTTTAGATGATCTGAAAGCCACTGCTTTTCAGTTAAAATCGTTTCCAGTAGTACAAAGAATTTCCAGCTATAGGAACTCAAACAAAAACATAACATCTTTTTCTCATCTGAAATTTATTTTTGTGTGTGCCATTAATATTATAACATTTTTGAGTTCCGGCTGGAAATTCTTTGTACTATTGGTAGAGACATGCAAAATTCGCGTTATCATTTGGCAGCAGACTAAACTTCACTTTCCTATACATAACAGAGCATAATCTGCGTTTCAATTGGCCACGAACTTTCATGTGTTGGCATTTACGTGTGTTACGTCTTTACAGAGATTGGCCTCTCTACAGTGTAAGCATTCTCCGCGGCAAGTCACGACAATATCGGCCAGCGGGAGTCGTCGAACTACCTATGGTCACTTGGAGTCTAGTAAGCTGTCAGAAAATAACGCGAATTTTACATGTCTCTAACTATTGGAAATACACTAACAGCGACTGAAGAGAGCAAAAAACACAGCAGTACAGCAAGAGAATACACGGAGAGAGAACGGAGAGAGACAGACTGTTACTGCAACTTACAAAAAAAAATTTCATCCAGGGAATCACAGTTTATAAAAGACCCCCGACCGGAGATACCAGACGTCCCGCAAAAGGAAAACATATCCTCCTTTTTATGTATTTTTCTGCCTCCGGTCTGATATTTCTTTTGCGACCCTCAAAACTGTCTAGTTCGAATCAGGATGAGTCATTACAGGACATACTTGAACCCCTTCATTAGAGGTACGTCAATTTCGAAGATACATTCCAGGTTAGGTTGAACGCCAAAAATATATACTTCATAATCACGTGTGTGATTAGCTGGCGGCTGTCACGAAACGCATTTGACTACTGCAAGCCAGTAGTAAATAATAAAATGATTCACAGAGCTATCGCTTGTAATGTTGTAAGCCAATGAATAATCGACTGTATCCAGAGCGTGTACAGGACTGAGTAATCTAAGCTACTGCCAGATGAATTCGCGAAATTGACGTACCTCTACCCTTCATTATGTGTGTTATCTTCTTGGTTCGTACAATTGATTTAAACATTCTGTTTATTACTAGTACTAGATTTATACTACACTTCAACTACTGTAATTACATAAATATTTCCGTGTCCTATTAACTGAACCTTTGAACATCGCCAGTGTCAAATTCTCACGATATTATTATCCTACACTGAAAACTCATTAAATTATTTAAATTACTTAAGTTTCCCGGCAAGTCCATTCAAGTAAAGATGCAACACTCCAGGAATATTAAAGCTATAATGTTTGCATATATGCACAAAACAATAAAACGAGAGTATACTATTTTCGTTGGTATCATTTGTGTAAATCAGTAAGCAGCTGTAAGTACCTTTAAAAAAAAGTTCAAATAAATAACGGAACGTAAAAAAACTGTGAGACTCGCATCTTTACCCGACTTACTTTTTTTTACACGTGAGAAAAATATTTATTGTCATTTTTAGTGAAATGTCCTTATTTTGAGAAGGGTGTATTTTTTTAATCCTCAGTGCCTGGTTAACCCTACCCTACTCTACCCCCGACCCGCAAATCGTCTTTCCATGCCATAGTTAACCGACCTCAGAGCGCCGTAAGGCCTGCAGATCGCTAACGGGAAAGGAAGGAGGAAATGCTGGCGGTGGGTGAGAGGGGTGAATTACTTTGGAACCCCCGCGATAACCGATAATCGACCCTCACTTATCAGCTATTAGGATAAGGGCGCCTAATTAAGAAACTGCGATACCGCACGTGGGCATGGGCGCACGCGTCAACCGATATACAAGAGCTGCTAGACTCCGTGCAACGTCACTTTGCGGGCTCCACGTTAAGGGGAGAGATACTCGGATTTCGTGAGAAATATTTTTTAAAACCCATACGAGAACCGATATCGTAAAATTGCTTCGTAACTTTGTTGCAAATTGGTTTTACTACGTATGTAGATTTTCGAGACAAACTGTGTGAAGATTTTAGCTAATATTTCAGTTAAAAGGAAATTTCGTTATTTAACTAATTAGCTACTATTTTGCTGTCTTCTGACTCGACAAAATTAGGGCACGTAGTTAAAACCAGTCATAACAAAGTTACGGAGCGATTTTACGATATCGGTTCCCGTTTATGTTTTAAAAAATAATTATCGTCAAACATGAAGAAACTCGGGCCCATGCCCTTAAGGGGTCTCTCTACTCACCCTTCAAATATGCGTTGCATCGAGTTACGACTATTCTCTCTTTGAAGAAACTATGCAACGCACATTATATAAGTATATCTACGAAAAGAACACACACTTCAAACTATATCGGCATAGTTCTAAAAATTCAGCACGTTTACTAGAAACATCATTTTCGTGCCCCTCAAAATGGCCGAAAATGGGGTTTTCAGTCTGCCGTGCTTGGAAAAATAACGAACTTATTCGTAAAACACAACAGAAACAAACGTTAAGACTCTGGACTATACCGTCCATAAATAAAATGTGGTCAACGCCTAAAGTCCCATAGGGAAAAGGATAATAGTACAGCACTACACGCAAGCTGAGTGGCTTGCGCGGAGAGGCGATAATACATTACATACGCCAGTAAACGGCAACCTTACCGCTTCTGCCTCACACACACAAACACAGTCTATCTAGAGATGCCCCTTAATGTCGTGGCAGATAAAACACAAAATATCACTTTTATCTAGGTTAAGAACCGGTGGAACCGTGGGTGCTCGTACTATATTTCGACATAAATTTCTGCGCAGACCAACGCCAATTTTCCCCATATCCCTGTGACAGTTTAGGTAAGTTAGTTTACGTTAGTTAAAAGTGCCAAAAAAATACTGTTCGCTGAAGAGATTTTGGTCAGCGCTTAACATCTAGGTCTTAAGAGTTCGTTTTCTTCCTGTATAACTATTAAAGAGGTTTCCAATGCGTTTGTCTACGAAAAGAAGACACGCTTCAAACTCTGTCCCTATGGTTTTTAAAATTCCATCCGTTAATTAAAAACGTGATTACCAAGCTCCTAGCAAGATCTAAAAATCATGTTTTCACGTTGCTGTAGCCGAGAAAATATCAACTGTAACCGTAGAACAAAATCATAGAAACCTGTATTGGACTTCATCACATACTTTACAAAAATAAAATAACAGGGTCACCACTTGAAGTCCAAAAAAAAATTCTACGAAAACACTGCACGCTAGTTTAGTCCTAGAGACGATGAGTAGAGATGATGGTATACCGCGAAAATGTTTTGTGCAAACATACACTTGAAAACACTATAGTTCCTTGTGACATGTACGATTGGGCGATATACGGCTTACACAACGCAGCTGTCTGCAGACCACGGTCTTAGAAGTTCAGGTCTGGACACTCACCTACACTTCAATGCTTTATCTTTGACCCTCTTATGACTGAACGAAACTGTTGGCGCCACTATCGCAGTGGGGCTGTTGTGAAAAGAAGTTCGTTATTTTAATCAAAACTCAAGTGTTTAAACATATTCTGGTTAAACTTAAGAAAGTTTTTAATATTTGTACTTTAAAAATATAATACATTTAATGTTTGAAAAATAATTACTAGCACGAGTGTGCTAGTGGCGCCACCAGTTTTCATTCATTTTTGCAGGTAGTGAAGGAACTAAAATTAGTCATAAGGGAGTCAATATTTTATAGCAGTGTCCAGACCTGAACTTCTAAGGCCACGCTGCAGACCAATAGTTGATATCGCGTATTACAATAGCGGGATTCTTATTGGCACAGTCAAATAGGGTAACAGCTACGCGTACGAGCGAAAGCCAGCAATATTTTCATACGTGCGTTGAAACCCAGCAAAAAGGCAAGTTTTACCGCGACAAACCATCATCTCTAGCGATGAGGTGTTTGACGGACATGTTGTATTCGACTTATCGCCTTCCCTATTTCCGAGACTCAAACGTAAAAATCAGAGCTAGGGTCCAAGTCTTAGCAATATTGTATCTTGTATAATGGTTGCCGCTAGCGCAGGAGGCTGACGTAACAAGTCACGGCGCTCGTGTTTCCCACGGCAACACACTGACCATATCCGCGCCCTAGCAACTCCACCCTGATGTAAGGGGAGGTTACCTGGCCGCCCCCAACCTGCGAGCATCTCCTTTAATCTCCTCTGCGACTCGAGAAGTTCCATCACGACCCAGCTTCCAGCCCGGTCACGACGTGCCTCCGGGCCTCTACACTCCGTGTAACCTGGACTAGTCCTGGGAGAAACTCATCCCTTACAAGCAAACCTGGCTCACTCATCTCACTCCTTCTGAATTCTTAAGGTTGATCACGTGGCAAAAATTCAAATTTTTATATTTGCGCAGCATAGTGTTCGTTTTGTGGAAGTTACTTGTGATTACAACTCCCCCTTGTAATTATTTTTTAGCTCTCATAGTCTTCACATAGCAGCATGTCAAAGGCAGAATTTGCAATTTACGGGACTTACCAAAATTAAATAATTTGCACTGAAACTAGATCGTATGCACCACATGCTAAAATATTTAAAAAGTACAAAGAAATTCCTATTAACATTTTTTAAAATCTGAAAACGATGGACATTTAAGTCATTTATGTCAATTTAAAAAAAAAATGACTCTATTGTGTGTTTTAAAATATTTTAGCATATTGCTCATAGTACATACCTCATTTCAGTGTAAATTATTTAATTCGGGTAAATCAGTTGGTAATTGCTATTCCTATGTTCCCGTAACTTGCAAATTCTGACTTTTACATGCTGCTATGAGAAGACTACGAGAGCTAAAAAATTATTGTTAAGGGGGAGTTTTAATCACAAGTAATGTCTATAAAACGAACACTACGTCGTGTAAATACAAAAAATATTATTTTTGACCAAGTGAACACCCTTAAGGTTCTTATCTAGGTAGGCTGCGTTGGCGTAAGTGAGGCACAAAACCGAGTGACGTTGGTCGGCGTATGAAATGTATTACATCTCTACACGCAAACACAGCAACTGGCGCGCAGAGATTTACTATTATTCATTTTCCTGTGGGACTTTAAGCTGTGACCGTATTATTTTATTTGCGATACTTATGGTTCAATTTCCAGCGACTATTTCTATTATTGTCTTTCTCGAATCCAGTTGGAATTTTCCTAGATAGGACAGTTTAAAAAAGCTGCTTTAGCCATTTTGAGAGTCCTGAAGATCGTGTTCCCAATAAGAGATCCTGATTTTTAAACTGACAGAAACATTGTTTGAAATGGGTTTTCTTTTCATAGATGTACAAACTTCTGTTCATCAACGTCAATTAATATTTCACAACATAATTCTGTAGCAAAATGTCTGTGTTGTGCACACATTATCACTGATTACTTCTATATATTTCAGTACATAAATTAGAGAAATGTATTCGTGATGTTGGTTGTTATGTTCCATAAATTACAAAAATTACAACAATAAAGTTGCCGAAAACTATTTCATAACAAGACTTGCACGTAGTTGCCAAGAAGTGAACTTATCTTGTATTATTTATGTTTTGAAACATCCGGCGGTCGTAGGTTCAATGGGAAACAAGAATTGTATTTCTATTCAAAGCATATTGCCAACCCTACTTGCGTACTTCGCATGCGCGGTGACTGAAACTTTGCATTGCGCACGCACGCGAACAAACATACACCACGATGAAAAATAAGACGGGCGCTATCTGTGAAATTAGGTACGGAATTCCGTATGGAACCGGCGTAATAGCAGCACACTTTTGACTCAGTGCTACTTTTACTGAATTAGGTACAGAATTCGGTCCTGAATTAGGGATAGTGTGTGACGAGCTTTACTTCCTCGCTAGAACACTGTTCAAACGGCGTAGTATGAACACGTGACTGGCACAAAACTGGAATAAGTCATTTTGTACAGAGGTTGAAAATCTCTATATATAAAAATGAACACTGACTGACTGACATATCAAACTGCAGCCCAAAACACTGAACCTAGAATCGTGAAATTTTTTTGTGTGGGTTCCCCTCAGGTCGTAGGCGAGCACTAGAGGGGATGTTTCGAAATTCGACTTCTAAGGGGGTGAAAAGACCTTAAATGTGTTTCCGATTAACTATCGATATCTATAGAATCCTTCAGGATAAAGAGTTGGTTATCACTTCAAAATGTTGCTAACGTAAATACTCAGAAAGCAGTGTTAGGGTTTTTTGAAAGTCGACCCCCAAGCAGTACAAAGGGGCAAAATGTGTTTTATATTAATCGTCTCTCGATTATCCTTCCATATCTATCGAACCAATCGATATATCGAAGTGCTCTTTGATTTAAATTGGTGCTTTTGTAAATATCTTAAGTACAATTTAAAATATATTTTCCGAATTCGGCCCTAAACCGGTTCAAAAAAGGGGTAATGTGTGTTTTCGATTCACAACCGATATATATCGATCCCATTGTATTTTATATAGCGACGTGATTTTTGTTTAAGATTGATGCTTACTCAAATACCTAAAAAGCAAATTCAGGAATTTTCGAAATTCGCCACCTAACAAGGTGAAAAGGAGTGAAAAGTGGTGAAAAGCATTTTCAATTAATCGTCGATATATCGTGTACCCAGCGGGCTAATTTTCTGTTCTTCACGTCCACGAGACACCAATAAAGTATTATAAAACGTGACTAAATGGTTTTTCGAAATTTACACTCTTAGGTGGTGAAAAGACCTTGAATGTGACTTAGATAAATCCTCGATATCTATCGAACCCGTCGTGATATACAATTAATTTTTGCTTCAGGATGATGATTACTGAAATTGTCGCAAAACGGTTTTAAGATTTTTCGAAATTCGATGTGATTTACACTTCAATTGGATACTTATACAAATGTCTAAGATATAAATTTAAAATATTTCGAAATTCGACACCCAAAAGGGTGAAAAAGCACAAAATACTTTTTCCATCAACCTACAATATCTATCTAACCAGTGCCGATTTTGAGGTGTTGTTCGCGTCAGAGTGATGCTTACGTAAATATTTAAAATATATAAATGTAAGTTTTTTTACTTAATAAGAAACGTGATTATTCAGAATAAAACTAAGTTGGTCAATATTCAAGGCAGACGATCCGAAAAGCATGAACGAGCAGCGAGAAATATCCTATACGGGAGTTTCACTCTACAGTAACCTATCGAGACGTGGTGTTGTACAACCTCTATAAATCCAGGACGAAATATTTTATTTTTTAAAATAAAATATATATACATGAATTATTTCTACGTTACGTGACGCAGTTGTTCGTTACTCAGGTCTAAATTCCGGGAGGTTCTGGGCTCGAATTCCGTTAAAAGCTGCGTGCGAACGTTCAATTCTGACACACGAAAACTACAAGGCAGATCGAATTAGTGCAATTTACATGTAGTCGTTTAAAAGGGGTAAAATTGCAGTTCGCTTTCCACTTAGGTTCATCTACAACCTCAGCTGACATCGTCGGTATACTGCCAAAAGTGATTAAGTCATAAATGTTATTTTGTTTAAAAACACTTAAATTGTAGATATTAAATAAAATGTGGTAAGTTACAATACTGTGACACAACAGTACGAAACGACGAATAGACTTTAAACTTGGGTAATTGTTCGTGAACAACATATACATTGGTATTCCTAGCATTTTTCTAATTTTATCTCATTTTGACTTGGTCACTTTTGGCAGTAAACCGACGATATATCATTTCACTAATCAAGTTTGGGGCACCAAATACGTTTTCGCGAAACCTTTACCCACTGAAACTTTGTAATGGCAATAAAGTTAAAGTGAATATTTTGAAAATATATAATTGAGGGTACAGTCACCAATAGTTGTGCACAGGGTAAATCAGATGTTTTTCATTCGATTCACCCCTTACCTTAGGTGTCTGTAACTACCCCACAACCTCAAATTGGCAGGGCTATAAATAAGGCCCAGGCGAAGTCGCTATTAGTGGCAGGGACAAACTTAAGACTGCTTTTCGCGTGGACAGCTATAGCTACTTATTCTGCTGCAGAATTAGTTCAACTAGCCGATTGGACATAACACTTTATGGCTGAAGTACCAATCTTGTGTACAAAAGAGGTTTTTCAATTAAAGTAAAAATTATCAGTTACGAATAATACTCGCGAGCAAAGCCGCGGGGGACTGCTAGTAATCTATAAACCAACTATAACCAAAGTAGAATCCGAACCCACGAATTCCATATTTGAGGGCAGGCACCTGTGCTTTTCACTGTCGTAAACATTTTATAACAATTAACAAAACTCCTAAACCATTTAGCGCGAAGGTTGCCATATTAATAAATGCATAGTTATTCGACAACTATTTAAATACTGTTTAAAAACATTTATAGCAATGATACCAACACACATGTTTTTTTTTTTTTCTAAAATTATTTACCTACCGCCATCCTGGATACAGCTTCCTGTTCTGTTGTTCAAGCCAAAATCAAAAACTTAAAAGTTTCTCGAGAGATGGATTTCTATTTTCACTTATCACTGTCAGCATACGAAGAATTTCTCACACAGAAAAAAAGGTTCCTAGCTCAAATAACAGTAATCAGGAAAGCGGCTGACAAATGATTAAAGAATAATTTCCAAAGATCCAGCACAGCAAACACAGTAAACAAGAATTAAGTCTGTAAACGTCATTTTGCGGTTCATCGGACCTTCATTAAGAGAACAAAAGAGTTCGGGAATCTCCCTCCATCAAATTCGATCGGTCGACAATCCACTCGTAACACAAGACCGACGACCGCACGCCGGAAATAAAAAATAAAAAAATTCGCCGAAGCACGCAATACCTCCCCCTTTCCTATCCGGACTGAGTGGGCGGATACTTCGTCAAAAACAATGCCTTCCCCTCCCCCTCCGCAGCCCACATGGCATTCATCACGCGAACAATCGAACAGTGCCGCATCGAAATTGCGAACCGCCCACTCAACTCCCCCAGCTCACGCGTCATATTACGACTATCTGAGTTACTATCCTTTCACCACGAGTCACGGAACTGTTGCGTGAATGTCGACCTCAGTCGATGTCTTCAGCTGGATTGCACCCAGCTGAAAAGAACCTGTACTATTATAAGCAGAGGCACGAGTATTTCACGTATTAATCTGGTAGCAGTCTAAACTTCTCAGTCCTATATACACGATAGCCACAATCGAACAGACATCGACTTCTGACCGTACGAGTGGATAACACATATCCGCTGGAATTATTTCCTTATATATAGAGACAGGAAAAGTTTTCGAGTTCCCGGACTTGTAGGCTAGCCTCCAAGAATATACGTGTACTCAAGAAAACATAAGCTGCTCACAGGCTGCCCATTGACACAGTAGTATGGGCGTGCATTTAGTTGTTTCGTTACTATTGGCTAAGCAACTTCCAGGAAGTGTCAAATAAGACATGTGCCAATTGCGAATGCGGCACGAACTAGAGTTTATGGAATTCTAGCTTCTTCCCAAAATAAAACGCAAATTTTTCGGGCCCTAGCTTATATATGTACTACTGGCTTGTAGTCGTCAAAGGTGTGTTGGAACAACTGTCGTCTAAAAAAGAAAGCGGAAGTGAAATAAGGCTACAGAATATTAAATACAGAAGTGAAATAGCCGATAGGACGGCAAATTCAGCAACACACGCCAGCAAATTGATTTCGCTGGTTAGCAACAAGGCAGAAACGCCTACCGCCAATCAGCGTAGGGCAGCTGCTCTGCTAGCCGGCAGCCAGGCCAATAGGAAACCTGCAGTAACGTGCAGGAGTCAAACATACACGGGGCTGGTATCAACATTCTCGGACAGCCAATAAGCGCGACGTTCACCCGTACAAAATGAGCCGCCACGTCATTTCCCGTCCGTAATGTCTGTGTTATTATTCAGTCTGTGATAAGACAACAGCCCATTAAAGCAGTAGCAAACTACAGACGTACGTAGTCACAATTATCTTATTCTGATTGGTGCAGTCAAATGAGAAACGTGTTGGAACAAAGACACGTTGCCAGTAATTTTGAAGCAAGCTGCCGATGTGCACGTGAGACACTGAAACAAAGTGGGGCAAAAATCTTTTCGCAAACAAAATCGTGGTCCATATGGGACCTGAGAAATTCATTATTAGAGACCTGAAGATTTCCGCGTTTTCTTTTACGCGCGAGCTAGATTTCCAGCAACTATATGTCTGTATACCGTTCATAACTGGCCGTTGACTTACTCGACACTTCCTGGAAGTAGCTGAGCCTATTATAAAACTGCAGCTGAATACAGGCCCACTTCACAGTGTCAGCGAGCATATAATAAACAGCTGCTATCTGCACCATTTCATAAATATTCTTGGAAGGTAGCCTACAGGTCAGTGAACGCGCGATTTTTTCCGGTCTCTATTCATTATTATTTTTTACATGAAAGGAGGCGGATATATCCCCTTGATCCCCCTCCCCCGGGCCCGTGTTCCATCACTAATGTTTACGGGTCCGCGGTGGCCGAGAGGTCAGACTTCTTGCCTCCCACCAAAGCGATCCGTGTTCGATTCCCGGCAGGGCCGGTTCCCGGATTTTCGCAAGTGGGAATCGTGCCGAAAGATGCCGCTGGTAGGCGGGTTTTCTCGGGGATCTCCCGCTTCCCCCGCCTATTCAATCCGGCGCTGCTACATACTCACCTCATGTCACCCTTCACCAGCGCTAAAGACCTCGATGTTAAGCGCTGACCAAAATCTCTCACTCACTCACTAATGTTTACGGGCACAAATGGACGAAATAGTGACACTTCATTTAACTTGACCGTCAAAGCCCGGTCGTGTTGCACGTATTTCGCAGACGGCAGTACGCCCGGAGAGCAGAGGAAGCGTACTTGGGGCCGCCGCTAGCAAAGCTCCTTAATTGACGCACGGGATTGGCTGAATTAGGGCTGGGCCGGGTCGCCGCTCCCTCCTCGCGGGGTGGGTATGAATGGTGGTAAGCAGGGAGGGGAGAGAGGCCGAGGTTATGAATCAATAACGATGACGCGAGGCTCCCATAGCAACAGTCCCTGGTTCGAATCCCTTTGACCGCTCAACCGTGACCCCTCAACCCTCAATCCAACCGTCGTCGTTCAGCGCTGGGGATGCGAACAAGGCACAGAGTAAGGAGTGTCAGCAGTCTACATCTTAGAATCATTCCCTTTCTGCTGTAAATTACAAGCATTCTATATGAACTCTGAAAACATAAATTGATTTCTTCGCTTTTTTCGAAGCCACTGTGGATAAAAAACTCAATGACAATCCTATATCATGGTATTTGCCAACCTTATGTGTATCCACAATTACTTATGCGGTACACGTGATCTCTTGCGCTGCATTTAAATGCACGAGGTTCCGGGGTCAGAGATTCTGCCCGGGGTCAGAGATTCTGCCTCAGAAGTTCGTAGCACTGGTAACAATTTTGTTTAAAACGTTGGCTAAAACTATTGTCTAGGATGGTTTCGTTTAATATTCGCAAGATGGCTTCAAGAAACCTACAGTTATAGATAAATAAATGCTTTTAGCGTTGAATTATGTACCACGCCCTCTTAAGGGATCGAATCACTAACCACAAAGCAGAGATGCAGGCACTGAAACAAAGTGCAGCAAAAATCTTTTCGCGAAAACTACCGGGTCCTAGGTATCACATATTCTCATTCGTACAGTCAAATGAGAAACGTCCTTCCTCAAAGACACATGGCCAATAGCAATGAAGCTAATCTTCCAGTGAAAACAGGGAATTCCTAGCAATAAGTGCAGAAGTTCGCCCGTATCAAACGAGTAGAGGCAAGATTATTTCCCGTATTGATTCTAGGTCAGGTTGAATGCCAATAATGTATACTTCACTACTCGTGGGATTAGATGTCACCTGTTTTAACACATTTTTGACGACTGCAAGCCAGTGATAAATAAGGAAACAAGTCGTGGTGGTAACATGTGTTATAGTTACAAGCCAATGGATATTTGACTTTGGCCAGTGTGTGTGTATAGATCTGAGAAGTCTAGGCTGATGCCAGATTAATACGCGAAATATTCGTACCCCTACAAATGAGCCAGCCGCCACGTCATTTCACGTCTGTCTATTAGTCTGTGACCAAATTTCTCAACTTAACTGTAGAAATACGTCACTTTTACGCAGGGAAAAACGGTAATTTTTTTTCCAAGTGCTCCCCTGACTGGAAACTGGGTGGTTACGCCACCGACCGCAAATAAGTTGTTACGCCGCTGACGTTTCTGCACGACTTGCGGTCTCAATTTGCGCGGCGGTCGAGACCACTCCCGTCTACCGCGAGTGCCCGTCGTCTCCCCCTTAATTTGCCTCGCATATTTCGCAACTACGACAATCATCGCTATGGTTAGTACACGGTTCATTCCCCCCCCCCCTCTCTCTCTCTCTTCTTGGTACATACATTCGAAAGAATAAATACCATAGCTATATAGACCTCGTTCACTCGATCTCTCTCTATCTCTTTTTTCCTTTCTCTCCCTCTGTACACACACACATATATATATATATATATATATATATATATATATATATATATATATATATATATATATATATATATATATATATGAAGAATTCGGAAGTAAATCCAACCATCGTTCCTGCAGTTTTCATATGAGGTGTAATAAAGTATGTCAAATCTATACAAAAGCGTCCCATAAATTTCTCATTTATTATGTAGTTAAAAAACTACCTGCGTATTTTTAAATAAGTAATTATTTCAGAATTTACAGATAGGATTTTTTTTTAACATTGACTGTCTTACAATGTGGGTTATAATTATTTACTCTCGAGGTCTTTATGCATAAAGGGTTAATTGCATTATTGTAATTAGGCATTCAGAGCAAAATTGTATCAACATGCAGATATGTTGATACAATTATTCAGGGAATAATATAACCGTTCCAAAACACACACAACACACATTTAAAGCTCTGAAATCCTGCGGCAATGCTCGGTTAGGCATCGGATCGCTGGTTCGAACCGGTGTCGGGTGAAATCGCCCTCTGGCAGAACGAAGGAGCCGTGAAACGTGCCACGACCACCTTTCAAACAACTGCTGGTTTTCTCTCAGGCGGCCGCGAAGAAACCTCGCTCGAGCGAGAACGTCTCATCTTGTGACGTCACCGTGTCGAGGGAACAGAACTACCCCCCGCTGTTCCTGCGACTTGAACGGTATACCTAGTACACGGATAGTAGCGATAGCCCTAACAACTTGGACCGAGAGATTTTTGGTGAGCGGTTAAGAGGAGTCCTCGACTGGCGCATGGACGGCCTTGCAGCGTGCCACGCGCATTGATTTTTAAGCGAAACCGCTTAACTTAATCGTATTTTGTCTATCTACGAAAAGAATACACACTTGAAAATATGCTTCTATGGTTTCAAAAATTCAGCACGATTATTAGAAACCTGTTTTTCGGGTATCTCAAAATTGTTAAAAACTATTTTTTTTAACTGCTGTAACTCTGAAAATATTAGCTGAATTAGTAAAGTGTAAAGTGAGACGCATGCGTTGGCCTTTGCTACACACTAATCAAAAATAAAATGAATAAAATGTAGTGGTCACCGCTTAAGGATGTTCCAGAGGCGGAAAATCGTAATTTTGTATTTGTATAAAATAGGGTTAGATTCGTAGACATTACTTGAGAGTACATTTTCCTCTTACAAAAATATTTAGCTCAGTCAGTTCTTCCATAAAGTTAGTTCAAAGTCAAAATTTGCATATTTTTACTTCACGCAAAACTTGAAAACCAATAAATATAATTAAATAAAAAAATCGCATCAAAACTACATGCCATGGTCTACGGCTTGAAGCGTATTGGAACCCTTTTAATAAATATTTTGTACTTAAAAAAATTTCTAACAGTAATAAAAATTAACATATTTTTGAAATTTTTTTTTTAAGCACAAGCATTTTTTTGCAATGGATTTTTATATGCTTCAAGCCGTAGACCGCGGCATGTAGTTTTGATGTGATTTTTTTCATTTAATTATGTTCACTGGTTTTCAAGTTTTGTATGAAGTAAAAATATGCAAATTTTGACTTTGAACTGATATTATGGAAGAACTGAGCTAAATATTTTTTCGTAAGAGGAAAATGTACTCTCAAGTATTGTCTAAGAATCTAACCCTATTTTGTATAAATACAAAATTATGATTTTTCCCCACTGGGACACCCTTAAAGTCTCGTAGGAAAAAGACTACAAGGACAACCTTGCACGCCAGTTTGGCGCGCTGCGAATATAGGCGATATGCTTCTCGTCAAGCGTGGGACACTGGCTCTTATCGCTACGCTGTTCCCATGCGTCAAAGGTGGAAATTCGACATCGGTGAAGACTCCTCTTAACATCGAGGTCTTTAGAGCTGGTGAGGGGTGACAAGGTGAGTATGGAGCAGCGCCGGAATGATAAGGGAGAGGGAAACGGGCGATCCCCGAGAAAACTCGCCGACCTGTGGCATCGTCCGGCACGATTCCCACATGCGAAAATCCGGGGCCCGACTCCGCCGGCAATCGAACCCGAATCGCCTTGGCGGCCTATCTCTCCAGTGTCAAATTTCCTCGCTCGTTTGACATGTGGAAGCAAGAGAGCGATACGAGCCAGAGTGTAATGTTCGACGAGAAGCATATCGCCTCTATTAGCAGCGCGCCAAACTGGCGTGCAAGGTTTTCCTTGTAGTCTTTCTCCAACGGGATGAAGTTAACCCTTAAAATGTATTTTTTTATGATATATGTTGTGGAGTGCCGCGCCTAATATTTTCTAAGCGAAACAGCTAAACTTATTCACTATATGTTTATAAGCGAAAATAACACACTGCTAAAACTAGGCTTCTATCATTTTAAATATTCAACGTGCTTGTTAGAAATATGTTTATGGAGACCCTCAAAATGGCTAAAAAAATGCGTTTTTTTTTTTTTTTAAGGCAACTGTAACTGTAAAAATGCCAAACGGATTCGTAAAACACAACGTTGGAAGCATGCGTTGGACTTTACTACGAACTTTCCACAAATAAAATTGTAGGGTCGCAGCTTTAAGTTTCGTAGGAAAAAGATTAGTATAGACAAACACTGCACGCCAGTTTGGCGCGCCGCGAATATAAGCGATGTTGTAACCGTAGAGTGGGGGAAGCTGAACCTTATCGCTTCACTGTCTCCGCGCATCAAACGCCGAAAATTAAATCCGGTGTATAGCCCTCTTAAGGAATCTGCCTACCTCAGAGCTCCGGCGGCAACAAAGATAGGGCGTTACAGGTTAAATTATATTCCTAAATATCTCAGTCACTTTCAAACCTACAGATATGCCACCACTTACTTTTTTGTTCAGTACGATACGGCCCACACTACTACGGATTCTTTTAGCAAGTTATATCAATACCCTGAAAACTACGATCAAATAAGTGTTTTCGTGCCGATTAAACACTCGAAACCCTGTACTCATAAAATTATTTTCGCATTTTCGTTTACGAAGCAGTATTCTCCTCTTCTCAATGCAGAAAATGGTTTCCATCCGAAAGCGATATCTCAGGGGTGGCCAACCTTTTCGAAGCTATGGCCCGAAAGTCGAACCAAATCATGTCGCGGGCAACGATAAAAAAAATTTCACGTCGACTACTTTTATGAGCTGAACACTAACGTACTGTTTTATAGTAGTATATCAGAAAATTGTCTCCACAGTATTTAAATGAGTGTTGCCAAATATGAAATCATTTAAATATTTTTGCTGTCAGTGTAAGAAACTTTGAAATATTATGCAAATATCTCAGCTTATGGTTGGCCGTTCAAAATGCAGTGGCGGGCCAGTGTTTGGCCCGCGGGCATAGGGTAGGCCATCCCTGCGATATCTCAAAGGGTGACAGAGCTACACGGAATTTAGTTTAACATGTAAAACCCTACCCTTGCTCCCGCCGCGCTCCGAGGTAGGCAGAAGCCTTAAACTTCACTCGGACTTTACGAAACAGTGTAAATGTAGCAGCGACCATTGGGACAAACTATTCGTAAAAAAACGTTGACGGGACAGTGAAGTTAGCTCCACAGTTGCCGCGACTGGTAACGTGACGTCGGGTGAAGGAAATTGTCAAGATAAGTGCGTGCTGTCAAGATAAGGTTAGCGTCGTCGAGATAGGTGTCGTGCTGTCAAGATAAGTGCTTCGTCGTCTGATAAGTCATATACGGGGACACGGTGAAGGAAATGTTCAGTCACTTCACCTATTCGTATTCAAATCAGATCGGTTTTCCAATACGGTTGAACCATCGAATTGCCTGCTCCCGGCCTTTCGTTGAAAATACGAATCAGAGATCTTGACAGCCTGTCAGTTACCTTGACAGTATCTTGACTATCAGCATTTGGCCACTGACAACGTAAACACAAATGGTAAAATGCGCCTAAAAGTCGCCTAAAAGTCACTCAATGTCCAAGCGTCGAAAACACTTAATTTTTTTTAAAATATGTTTCGCTGATCACCGTGTTTACTGGTTCCATGGTCATAACCAGGGCTGTGGAGTCGGAGTTTTGGCATTTTTGTGTGGAGTATAGGAGTCGGAGTTAGAGTCGACTAAATATAGCAACTCAGACTCCAGATCTTACTTGGCTAACAAATCTTATATTTATATTTTATGTTTAAATCTTAGTACACAAATTTAAGAAGTGCATATTTAAACAAGCTCTATAGGTAAACGTTAACTGAAATTTTAAAACTCTTAACATTCTTAAATAAATCACAGTAATTATTAGAGCATTGTTCAGGTGTTAACTTCCGAGTATCTGGAAGGTAGTTACTACGCATGATGAAATGTATTTTGAAGACAAACATTATGCAATCCGCTTGGGTCACAATGTTAACAAGTTTTGATCTTGGCGGTGTTGGAGTTGGAGTCGGACAGTTGAAAAACTTGGCATTTGGAGTCAGAGTCGATAGCTCTGGTTACCGACTCCACAGCCCTGGTCATAAATACATACAACTTTTATTTTTGCAATGAATAAGTTTTTCATTCAACCTTATGTTACGAAAGCGGTACTTCTGCTGTACTGAACGCTAATACTGTAATTAAAAGTGATTATTTCATTCAACTTGATGTCAAGAGTCACATATTCATAGGGCTCTGAAAAATTCGCGTTTTCTTTTGGATATAAGCTTGAATTCAAACAACTATAACTTCGTGTAATTTTCTCAATTAACTTTGGCTTTATTTGACTCCTCCTGGAAAGCGTAGAGTCAATAAAAATGAACAAGAATGTGGAGGCCAAATCGTTTTCACAATGTCAGCGAGCAGATAATGAACAGATGTCCTCTTGAGTACACCCATATTCTTGGAGACTAGCCTACAGGTTAGTGAACCAGCGAATTTTTCCCGTCTGTAAATATTCACTGGCACACCGAAAACACATCAACGACTTAGCAGGTTAATCCATTTATAACACAAACATTCAAACATAAAGAATTTTATCTAGGCATCTCTGTACAAATCAATCACCGCCTATACAGATGTGGACAATAGTATCATCCAGCGGCACGGCGTGGGTGTGTTGCAAGATAAGCTGTATTTCACGACGTCTGTACAAATCCAATACA
>PNEQ01037117.1:59667-92022 GCA_003012365.1 Medauroidea extradentata
GTTTCTCATTTGACTGTACCAATCACAATAAGGTTACTGTAACACCACACGTCTGTGATTTGCGTGTAAAACCCCACGACACACGAATGTCAAAACATCCAATCTCTGACCGTGAAGCAAGTCTGCAGACGTGCACACAAGTCACTGACACAAAGTGAGGCAAATTTCTTTTCGCGAAAAGTTCATGTCTCTAAATATTAGAAGTGGCGTCATACTCGTGCCTTGCCTCTACCGACGGTCCTATCTCATGAATAACAAAGGACATTAACCTTGCAACACACCCACGCCACGCCACGCCACTGGTATTACCTCTCACATACAAACTTTCATATCAGCTTAAATGCCTATTTAGGTTTCGTACTGCCAGTATTTTGTATGACTTATAAAGCTGCACCATGTTAACGAAACCTTTCAGTGACAGAAATTTTGGTTGAAACTACACCTAAGCTTATATTCTGATATTAAATGAAAACAATTATTTCGACTAATATTACTGCGCACATCAGACTAACAGTGCAATGTCTTATTCTACGTTCGTTTCTCTACGTAGACACAAAACCAGAGGTTACACAACAAATCAGTATTTATTAGTATGATCATTATCGTCGCATAGAAAAACTACACGCAAAGTAATATGCACTTAATTTCTGAACTGTACCGTCAGTGATGTAGGATGTACGGGTTAGCAGATTCTAAAGAGTGTTTAAAAACATCACTGAGCCTCGACATGGTGAAGATTTTTAAGGTCGTTGGCCCCGTAAAATTTCATTTTTTTATATTTGTGTCGAACACTGTTCAACTTTTGCACATCAGATAACACGTCATTTCCCAAAATAAAAAAAAAATTAGGCCCCATAGTTTTTGCATAATCACTCATCAAAGTCACAAAATGGCCATTGCGGTGTAGCCAAAATAAAAAAAAGTAATTAACTAATAAATTCAAGATTACAGTAACTGATAGTAAGTGTATCAAAGCATTTTAAGACATGGTTGACAAAAGTTAGTTTTGAAAATTTTAGTAGTAGCCAAAAGTCAAAGTTGTGCAAAAATTTACTCATTTTCATAAATTTAAAAAATACAAAAATGTATCGCTTTGTGTTCACAAAGTGTCTTGAAATAGCTCACATCATTAAGAATTAATACGAATTATCTTGTTTCTACAAGTTAATTATTTTTTATTATTTTGGCTACACCGCAACTGTCATTTTGAGACTTTGATAGGTGATTATGCTAAAACTATGGGACCTAATTTTTTTTATTTGGGGAAATAACATGTTATCTTATGTGTAAAAGTTGAACAGTGTTTGGCACAAATATAAAATTTTGAATTTTTACGGGTCCAACGTCCTTAAGCGAAGAACAACCGCGAAAGGTGCGTTAATTTAACTTGTTTACTGAGCATGTTCTTGTTCCTAGGGACTTGAAACATTTATGTAGACTATGTAGACTAGACTATTAAGAGGCTTATGCACCTGGGGTATAAACGATGTTGTAGCGCGCCCCGCCCATTCTTTTCTACGCGAAACAGCTCAACTTAATTCACTACATGTAGGTCACTGAAAAATTCGCGTTTTCTTTCCGACACAAGCTAGAATTCCAGCAACTGCACGTTCGTGTCACTTTCGCGATTGGCCCTTGGCTTATTTGACACCTTCTGGAAGTAGCTGAGCCAATAACAAAAATGTAACTAATTACTGGCCCATTTGACCGTGGAAGCGAGCAGCTAATGAGCAGCTGCTGTATACTTGAGTGCACATACATTCTTGGAGGCTAGCCGTATACTGGTCAGTGAACACGCGAATATTCCCGGGCTCTAACTATATGTTTATCTACGAAGAAAAAAAACACACGGTTAAAAACTAGGCTTCATCATCATCATTTTAAAAATGCAACATGCTTATTAGAAACATGTTTTTGGGGCTAAAAACTCCTTTTTTAGACAGCTGTAACTGGAAAAATACCACCCGCGTTCGCAAAACACAACGTTGGAAGCTTACGTTGGACTTTACTACGAACGTTCCGCAAATAAAATGGTAGGTGGCGCCCTTAAGTCCCATAGGCAAAAGAGTACCACGAATACATTGCGCGCCAATGTGGCGCGCGACGAATAGAAGCGATGCTCTTGCCGTCGAGTGTGGAAAACTGAACCTTATTGCTTCACAGTCTCCGACATCTTGACGCGAAAATTACATCCCGTCTATCATGGCCCTCTTAAACGGCTGTAGGCTCTATCGACGTATCCCGTTGGTCGACAATATTATGACTTGCCGCATAGGCATGTTTCAGTCAAATAATTAAGGGGTATGGAAAGGTAACGTGTCGAGCGGACGACTGGAATACTCAATCCTGAATAAAATTTGAACTACTAATCAAAATTCGATGAGATTATATTGCCGAGTGGATATTTTATCAGTGGTAGTTTATTTATGTAGCACTATGAGGTAGTATGCTTTGCTTTCAAAATGGAAAACTGTCATTTTTATAATTTTTAATATGATATCTAAGCTTCTATAATAACTGAATTTTAAAAATACTGGTATGACCTTTGAATGAAATGCGCTATGGGAGTGCAAGACTGGATTTATTTTCTTGGGCAAAATCCATTGTCAAAGAAAACTAAAGGTAATGGAAAAACATAAATAAGCAGAGTATGCTTCAGTCAATAGAATACATACGCAACATAAAATTTCATAAATGTAATCGGGTCAAATAAAAACAAGAACAAACAGATAAGAAAATTAAAATAACATCAAAAGAAACCCAAGACACCATCAAGGCAGAAGTCGTTGCGTCGCATGTTGTTTTCTATTCGTGTCTGATATAATACTGGTTTTGTTTCGCCTCATTGATGTGTCGTATTTTAATTTTAATTTTGTGTACCATACATTTTTCTGTCTGTCCCTTTGCCAAAAACAGACCTCAAACCAGGGTTGTCTACCTTGATGTCTTGAGTTTATTTTGATTTTATTTTAATTGTTTTATCTGTTTATCTTTGTTTTTATTTGACACGATTTAATTTATGAAATTATATGTTGCGTATGTATACCACTGACTAAAGCACACTTTGCTTATTTATGTTTTTCCATTATCTTTGGTTTTTTTTTACAGTCATCTATATTTCAATGGAATATATGCAAGAAACTAAATACATTAAAAAATACTCGCGTTTTCATTTGAAAATAATTTTACTATACAAAAATCTCTGCACGACCTAAGTAACAATCAAAGTGTATGCTGTAAAGAACTCAACAGTTAACGTCTGAAGTCAGGACGAATATATATTTTTTTCCCAATTCATATTCTATACACTAACGTCTTCAAAAGTGCTCTGTTTATCGCGAGACAACTATAGTTGTATTTTTTTTTATTGGCTCACCTACCTCTAGAAAGTGTCTACTAAGTTTAGGGACAGCTGCGAAAAAATGACACGAACTTACAGTTATTTGGAATCTAGCAAGTGCTCAAAAGAAACAGCGAATTTTTCAGCAAGGTGCAAGGTCATTAGAGACGATGACACAGCTTGGTACAATGGTACGACTGGGAGAGGAGTCAGCCAATGATGTGGCGTGGGTGTGTTGCAACTTGCAAGGTAGACTGTTCTTTGCGACGACGGTACAAATTCATGTGTTGGGCCAAGTGAGAGGTTTTGGTCAGTACTTAACATCAAGGTCTTTAGCGCTGGTGAAGGGTCATATGATGTATGGAGCAGCGTCGGAATGAAAGAGCGGGAGGAAACGGAAATCCCCGAGAAAACCCGCCGACCAACGGCATCGTCTGGCACGATTTCCACATGCAAAAATCCGGGTACCGTCCCCGCTGGGAATCGAACCCGGATCGCCTTGGTTTGACCATTCGACCACTGCGGCCCCTTCATGCGTTGGCTATCGGTAGTGGCGCGGCACGACTGTGATACGACTTCTAATAGGTCTCCCTCGAATTTGTACAGTCTTCGCGAAATACAGCTTACCTTGCAACACACCCACGCCACTGGAGTCGATCACGGCCTTTGTTAAGGAACCATCCCAGTATTCACCTATGGAACGATTTCGGGAAACCATGGAAAATCGAAATCAGGATGGCCGAAGCCGGGGATCAACCCCGGGTCCAAGCGTCACGGTTGCGCCACCTCGCTCGGTTTCAGAAAAGGTAGACGAAGAAGTGGGTTGATGGTGAGGAGGATACGGCGAACTCACCTGCTGCATCTTCTCGAAGTCGAGGCAGGGCCGGGGACGCGGCGTGTGGCGGTGCCTCTTGCGGGGGCTGACGTCGACGGCGGCAGCGGCGGCGGCTGACGAGCACAGGTGGAACAGTTTGGGCGGCGGCGACAGCGAGCGGCCAGGCTTGTGCGCGTCCAGAGGCGGCGACGTGCGGAACTGCACCGGCGTCGACAGCAGGCCCTGCACCTCCTCGTCGGACGAGCCGCAGCTGTGGTCGAGGAGCGCGGCGGCGGCGGTAGGGGCGGGGCAAGGGGTCGCGGCGGCGGGGGCGGGGCAGGCGGAGGCGGCGGAGCTCGGCGCCAGGTTGCCGCACGACACGGAGGCGGCGATGGTGGCGGCGTGCGGGGGTCGGCGGTGGTCTGCGGTGATCTGCGACCACTTGCGCTTCTCGGGCACGGTGACGCTGGACGCGCGGCAGGCGACGACGACCGGCTGGCTGCTGTTGATCACCTCCAGCTCTTCCTCGGAGCTGTGGTGGTCGTCGCTGGGCAGGGCGGAGTCCACGAAGAAGGTGGGGCTTGTGGCCTGGTATGGTCCGGGGCTGGCAGTCGAACCACTCCAGCGGTCTGCTTCGCTCTCCATCACTGAAACACGTGTCCCCCTGCCTTTATCATCCACTATCATTTACTTTATACACACACACACACTACAGCCAACACCTACAAGTTTAGCTCAGTTCAACTGGAACACAGTCCATTACACGTATTAACGATACGAATAAATTCTTAAGAGCCCTGTACAGCTGGTGCACGAACTGACTGGCAGCGTGTTACGAGAAAGTTTTTTTTTATTTTTTTAATTTAAGAAATACTACTCAACGTGTGTTCAATATATTTATCTACTTAAAAAAAAACACATTTAAAACTACGCTTCTATATTTCTATTTCGTAGATATGCTTAGAAATATGGTTTCTGGGCACCTCAAAATGGCTAAAAAAAAAAAAAAACTTTTTTTCCAAGACTTCTGTCACATAAAAAGTAACAACTGTAACCGTAAAACAAAAACCATGGAAGCATGCGCTGAACTTTTCTCTGCACTTTCCATCAATAAAATATATGGCCACAGCTTAAAGACTAATAGGAAAAGTCAACGACCCAAACACTGCACGTCGTTTTCGCGCCCCGCACATAAAAGCGGCACGGTTGTGGCCGCACGAGCCAGTCATAGCTCTCATCGTCTACTTGTTTCCGCACCTCAGACGCGACATCTAACGCGTGCTGTATGTGGCTCTTAACTGTGTAAGTGCTATGAAACCATAATTATATATCTATGTGAAATATTGTTAGTTTTGTAGACGATACTTTTGCGCGCAGTTTCCTCTTATACGAAACAATTTTAGTTCTCATAGTTTTCTCATAACGGTGTGTCAAAGTCAAAATTAGCTTGTTACGCTGCCACGCAAACAGTGAAAACCAATTGACTTACGCACGTGAAATAGCTTACTATAGGCTACGTATTAAAACACTTAAAAAAATTCCGTGAATGGTTTTTGTATTTTAAAAAAAAATTGCTGAATTTGCAATTTTTTCTGTACTTTTGCAATTTTTTTTAATTCAAAGTAACAAGTTGTGGATTTTTTTAATGTTTTATTGCATAGCTCATGGGATGAAAGTTCGCAGAGAATTTATTTGTTTAAGTAGGTCAGTTGGTTTTCACTATTTGCATGGCAGTGTAACAAGCAAATTTTGACTTTGGTACCCCGTTATGAGAAAACTATGCCAGGTAAAATTGTTTCGTAAAAGTAAAATGTACTCACAAGAATCGTCTACAAAACTAACAATATTTCGTAAAAATATACAATTATGATTTTATCGCACTTGAACGCCTTTTTAATGGCGCCGCCTTACCGCGCGTTAGAGGCTCAAATGCGATGGGGTTTCAAGAACGATCTAGAAGCGCGCATCTAATGCCACATTGCCTCAACGAGCCAAGCGCTGAACTACCATGCAGGATTCCCGCCGATCCATGTTTACTATGGGACTTTTAAGCGGTGACTATAAAATAGTATTAGTGGAAAGTCTGCAAGAAAGTTCAGGGCACGTCTCAATCTGAGTTACGCATGCATCCAGCTAGTAGATTTTTAAGTAAGGTAGTCTGGAAAAGCAGTTTTTAGTTATGTTGGAGGAAGGCTTAGAATCAATGTGTTTAATGTACATTGTGTCTTGACATTCCGACCATGTCCGAAGTGTGTTTTCTTTTCGTATGTTGGCACGTTTGGAACAGTTTCGAAAAAAAACCTGTTTGCGAACGAAATGTAACGCAACGGCGCCCTTCAACTAACAACAGTATTTCGTATTGAGGCGAGTTCATAAGAACCGATGAGAGTGAAGCGACGTTGAAGAGAGAGTAAAACATTCATGCCTGAGCTAGGATTTTTTCTCAGAGACCATAAACGTGCGTCCACAATGTTTATCTACGAAAATAAAACTCACTTCAGACGACTTGTGAATGTGACTTTCAAGACACCACGCACATTGGAAGCAATATTTTAAGGCCCTCAAATTGGCTAAAATCGTCTTTTCCACGCGGCTGTTTCTCAAAATATATGTAACGGGTTTGTTCGAATTTGAAGTCTATAAGTACATTGGACATCACGTTCAATAAAATGATACAGCCACGTCTTACAGTAACATATTAAAAACGTTACGGCGGGAACACTACGCGCTCGTTTACGAGTTTGGCCGTAGAGGCGATATTACAATACATGTGCCGGCTGGCGTCGCTGGACAATTGAATCGCAGATTATGCTCTGTTATGTATAGGAAAGTTAAGTTTAGTGTGCTACCAAATTATAACGCAAATTTTTCATGTCCCTAATATTAGTCTCAACAGGTGTACAACGGTGTTTCAACCACTGGTGGATGCATAGGTGAATTTCCGAAAACGCTGATTGGCTCATCCTCTCAGCCAGTAGACTGGCGCCACGAAGCGTGCTGAATTCAAATTTGCGCACTTGTGTTTGTCCCGGCAACAGTGCAGGGTGTGTCATTCTGGACACATGTTTGCTGACGATAAATGCCTGGTTCTGCGTTACCTAGCTCGCATTCAATTTACGACCATTAATTCCCGAACGTCCTGTATATTCCCAAGCTCCGCCCAGCCTATTGTCGGTGTCCCATGATTCCCAAAAAGCTGAGTTGGTTCCAGACATGGCCGAATCATTGCTTAGTTCCTGCCTTTGTGTAAATTTACGTGTAACTGTCTCTAATAACCTCACTGTCGAAGCGATGTTAAGGGAGCGGTTCACCTCAGTTTTCAACGTCGTATTTTTATTTTTATATTTGTACCAGTTTTTTTCTTATTTTAGACATAAATTGTGATAAATCTTCCTCTTAGACAATTTTTGTATCTCTCATTTTTTTTTTTTTTGCGTAATGAGTAGTAAACGTCAAAATTTGCACTTTACGGTTTTATGCACGCCACTAAAACCAACTTAAATACCAAACCGATAAAATTCACAGTGTATAACAATGTTGTAGACTGTGATTTGACACTTATTTTGACGTTTACGACTCATTACGCAAAGCTATGAGAGATATACATATTTCCTAAGAGGAAGATTTAATCACAATTTAAGTCTAAAATAAGAAAAAATATCTGGTACAAATATAAAAATAAAAAAAGACGTTGAAAACTGAGATGAACAACGCCCTTAAGTGGGGGGGGGGGGGAGTTCGCTGAAAGTTATTAGTTATTTTAATAATTAATATAATTGCACGAGATATGGTTTGTTATGTAGACACACACAATTTAACTGTAACGGAAATTTTTTTAGTTTTCACAGTTGTAGAAGTCCTGATTTGCATAAAAGGGTTTATGGTACTAAAGAAAACCAACTGGCTAAGAGAAATGAAATAATTCACACTACAGAACACTCTCACCTACTACACCAAGACATGTATGTATAAAAAACGCACTGAATACTTTTCTCGTACTTAAAAATAACAAACAATTGCCCGTTTGTGATTTTAATTCGTAATTTTTACTATAAAAACCAATACGGCTTTACACGTGCCTTGATGTAGTCCGTGGCACGGTCTATCAGTACGAATTATTTCATTTCTCTAAGTCATTTCGTTTACATTTCTAGAATAAAACCGGTATATGTATATTCGAACTTAGGCATGCCACTGTACAAAAAATTTGAAATCTAAAATCATTACAGTAAAAAAAAAAAAGAAAAAAAAAGTAGTCACAATGTACGTCTAAAAAACAATTTTAACTCCTTTAAAAATTAAGGGGAAAATAAAATTACCTTCTATACGTAAATAAAGAATTTTTATCTGGGTTTTTAAGCAATTTCCTCCTATCCCCCCTCCCCCACACCAGAAATTTTAATGCCGTAACGTGCGCCACTAACCCCCCCCCCTCTTTCGCCATGTGTGAACCGCTAGGTACAGACAGGCTGATGCGAGCGGGCTGGAGCGTATGTCGGAAATGGGCAGAGAGGTGTCAGCTGCAGCCAGATTGGGAGGTTCCAGGAAACAACCCCGATAGTTCCGAGAACGGCCATGTAGGCCCGCATCCTGGGAGCTGGGACTATCGACTGCCTCCCCCCACCTCCCATCAACCTCCCAACCTCCGATTAATAGGTCGTGTACCGAGAAACTCGCTGGCCAGCTTCCGAGAACTCTCCCTCCCGGAGTCAGTGTCCCTTCCTACAGCTGGCCCTGCGTCCTTGCTCCAAGGGGTGCAAGATCCGGGTTCGATTCCCGGCGGGGTCGGTCTCCGGATTTTCGCATGTGGGAATTTTGCCGGGCGATGCCGTTGGTCGGCGGGTTTTCTCGGGGATCTCCCGTTTCCCCCGCCCATTCATTCGGCGCTGCTCCACACTCACATCATATCACTCCTCACCAGCGCTAAAGACCTCGATGATAAGCGCTGACCAAAATCTCTTCACTCATCCCAACAGATGCAAGACCAATGCTCAGTGTTGCCCAAATGTGTGGGATTCCACAAAATATATGGAATTTCAAGTGGTTTGTGGAATTTTGCGTGGCATGAATGCCTTTGTGGAATTTGTGTGGCATGCTCAATTCGAAAAGAAAATGTTTTTTTTTTTTTTAATATTTTTATTATTTATGCGTGCAGTACAATATATGAGACCATTTACGGATCATAGTTGAAAATATTCAAGTGAATGCTTAAATGTGAAAATAATGACTATCTTTATAACTAAACTTTTAATTGACGTTTCACGATCCGTCAAATTTTAATGTAAAATTGATTTGTCGAGTTGCCGGCATGGCATGTATTTAAAGAAGGACGTGTTTGTTTTCGGAGAATGTGTGGAATTGTGTAGAATTTGGTTGCGGTGTCTGTGGATTTTGAGATGGTTACGGTCTATCTCTATGTGTGACCAAATTACAGGCCGTAACGTGCAATGTCCTGTACCAAAGATTTTTTGTTGAAAATAAAATCGTTCCCCCACTCTTGCTAAAGTATACAATTGCCTATCTTCGCCTGCCGTATGTCCGTTCAATTTGGTCATATAACGAAAGAGACGTGTAACAGTCTAGTCTAGTTCTTTCATAACGTCTTTGCCTACCTCTAGACTTCGTTTCTTAGCGGTTCGCCCGGACCTTCGCGTTAGGGGTTCAGAAGTGAAGGGAGGTATATGGGCAACCTTGAAACGCGTATCAAATGCCACATTGCAACAACGAGCCAAGCGCTGAACTATCTACAAGATTTCCGACCATCCATTGTTACACTGGTCAAGGATGGATCCAGCAAGAGGGAGGCAGACACCTCCCCCCCAAATCTCTGTTGAGCATTCATGTATAGTTCATCTGTGATTCGGGATAAAGATAGTTTCATAAGAATATGAGAGAGTGCTAATTCTCAGTACATTGAAACGACCATAATGTTGTTGCATGTCATGTTCGGTTGACACCAAAAACATGATCTGGATCTGGCTTAAACATGTTTCCCCTGGAGCAGCAGACGAATATCGCGTGCCATCGTGTCTTTTCAGGCCTGTGTAGATTGAGGCCGCGATCAGCCACTGTTCAAAACAGTAAATACGTACACATTATTGGACAGCTGCTTCACTCTTGGTGACACGTCACGCCATCCCCTTCCCCCCTTTAATTTATTTCCAGCTGAGATAGTGGGTTATCTTACACAAGTCTAGAAGGCATGTCCGGCGCACACTACACCATACGACAGGTGACAAGCACGCAAAGAAAGTGAAGGAAGAATGGGGAAGGAGGAATTTGTTAATATTTCTTGAATATTCCATGTTTACATCTGAAAATATTTAGTGAGTCTCTTATTTTCTTCTTCGACCCCACATGATGCCAGAGACGTTCCCAAAAAAAGTTTTTTTTAAGGTCAAGTTCTACTTGCGATATTAATTTTTTACGCCTAAACGAGAGTAAATAAAAAATATATGTTACGAACTTTTGTTTAAAATCGCCTTCTCCATGTTGGCTAATTTTCCCACGGCAGTAAATACTGTGGTTTTAGCTAATTATGTTAGTAACGAAATTCTGGTTGACTTTTTAATCGAAACTGTATAATTCCTCGTTTTGGAAAAAAAAAAGTTATCACGGCAAACACCATTTTAAATAAAACTGGCAAAAAACGGATTCGTGATATATGCTCTCATTTAAGGTTTTAAAAAATAATTATCGCAAAAACAGTATAATTAGCATGTTACGCTGCCATGAAAATAGTGCAAACCAATTCACGTTCTCACTTTAAATATATCACAGTGAAATAACATACCAAGGGCTCCTAACATTTATAAAACCACAACGTAATATTCTGAACATAAAAAAAATAGCAAACATACAGGAAAAAGTTGCAAATTCAGCCATTTTTACAAATAAAAACGCAGTTAACTGGGTTTTTCTAATATTCCGTTATGTAGCTTATACCATACAGCGAGGTTACTTTGCCTAGTTTTGGGGTTACTTTGCACTACATATTTTTGTTATAAGTGAAGAGTTAGAGTGACTACCATTTTGGAATTCCAATATAGAACGAAATAAATATTATGGTGCAAAGTTACCCATGGGGTGCAAAGTATCCTCACTTTACGGTATAAGCATGTTATTTCACTTTGAATTATTTCGTTTAGTAAGTTAACTTGTTTTCGCTATTTGCGTAGCAGTGTAACATCCAAAATTCTACTTTGGCGAACCGTCATGAAAAACTATACGAGCTAAAACTGTTTCGTTGGAGGAAACTGTACTCATAATTATCGTCTATAAAACTAACACTATTTCGTAAAAATAATAAATTTTAATACTAAGCGCACTTGAATACCCCTGCCAGCAATTCTAAATAATGTAAATTTTTCATTTCTGTAAATTTTTTTTAAGCACAAAAAGCACGACGTTGAACAGGCGCGGGACCGACGCGCGCAGGTATCTGCAACAACAGGAAGTTTGGTCAAGATTGTGTTAGCCGCCCGCCGTAGTAGATTATACATACGAGCAGGCAGGCAACCTTTGTTCAAGGACACATACACGTATAGGCTGTGCATTTTCAACTGAGCACTCCCCGACATTTATATCATCTACAAACTGTATTTTGTTGGGGCAAAATATGATAGGTTTTCAATGTGGTACAACGTTTACAGTGGTTTCATGATAGTTTTCATATTCATATATAGGTCGTTCGGGATAAAGTGAGCACTAAAAATTTAACCGTTAAAAATATATCTAGCTATTACTGCATATAATTCAACATTAACAACTGCCTTATTGCTTGTAAGGTTGGCAGCGAAATTACACGATATAGGCCCGTGTATTTTCCTACTTAAATACAAAAATACAGAAACAGAATTAACCGAAATCGACATATTTGTCTTTCATGCAATTATTAAACTTTTTTTTGATCAAACTTTATCGATTCATACTGACCGTACAGTTTATCTTACACGCGTAAACATCAAGTGACGTGTCCAGAGAGACATTTCCCGTCGTTAACCGTTACGAGCGGAAAGATACGAATCGGCTGAAAAATAGAACTTCAGCAGGACTTTTTTTAGTGCTCACTTTATCCCGGACCGCCTATAGTAAAGATGAATAAAAAAATAGCTAAAAAAATTAAAGAAGTGCTTACTTCATCGTAAATATACTATAACAGTTTAAGAAAGTGTTAGCAACAGAGTTGTCATATTTTCTCAGACAAATATTCACAATCGTCCAGTACACGTCACCAGAAATTCACCAAACAGTAATTTCGTCTTATTTTTGGTGAACTCAACCAAAGTTATGTTTGTTGCAGTGAATTTTTACAGGTAAAACATACTAAGGACAGTAATGCGTTTTTCTTCAAATGTAACTTCACAGAATGTTGGTAACCTACAGTCCAAGCAGGAAATGTGGGATGAAATAAGAATTATATTATTTCAGAAGATTTAATAACCATATTCATTAAACTTAAACTGTCACAAATTGTGAAGAAAAATTAATTTTGCCTGTTTTCATTCAATCGTCAGATCTATCTCCAGATATAAACCCTAAATCTCAACAATTATGCATGTTATAATTATAAAATTTTGCTACCAGACAATCTTCCAAAAATAAATAATGGATCTGGTGAAAAAAACACCAAGTTGGCTGCACCAGTTGGCAAGACTTTCAGGAGTCATGTCAAACTACAACTGCATCGCAAGTCTTCGCACAATACGTCAGCTAATTTTAAGTAACCGTGAAATATTAGTTAAGGGGCCCGCCTACCTAGCCGTTGAACTGCACTGCAGTGGGTAAGAAATAAAGATTTTACTTGTAAAAATAATGTAGCAACGAAAAGAAAATACATTTAAGAGAAAAATTATGAATAATTTCAGAATATCACGCGCATTGGAAATATTTACGAATATTCACAGAATCTTGACAGCTTACAGTGCTGCCAACAAAATTACGCCTCTATCTCCAATACAATTACTGTCACGCTCGCCAACACAACGGTGACGAATTCCCTAGAGGTGGAAACTGAAGAGGGGCATAATTAAAGTTAATTTAAGTACCCAAGTTTTTCAGAGACGAAAACAAACGTAACACTGCAAGCTTCCAGCACTTGAAAAATGATATTTTGACGGTTATTTATTATACCCACATGTAGCCCCTGCAATATATTTATGAGGGACGGCTGAGAAGAAAAAATTAATGTTAGCATTGTTTGATTATACATTCTTTATGCATGTGTTTCTTTTCATATGATAATCCGTGTACTATTAGAAAAAACATAACAGCTGTAAAGGAAGTACCTAGAAAAATGTTTCTTATGGACCAAATTTTATTATTTCAGAAAATAGAAAAGCATTGTAAACTTTATTTAAGGGGTGGGGGACAATTTATTATATTTTCAGTTTTTGAGCCATAACATTTATTCTAATTGTATTATCAAAAATTTCTCTTCTTCCAGAAAGCATAGGATATATTCTTGCTAAACTGATGGACACAAATTATAATAGAATCTGTCATATTTTGTCACGCAGAGTCATTGCAAGATAATTCTTGAAAGTTAACCTATATTTCTCTTGCAATGATTATGTATATGACAAATTTATTAAAGATTTATGTATGTCAAGCAGTTTACGAAGAATATACCCTATGCTTTGTCGAAGAGAAAACTGTTATTATACAATTTGAATAAACGTTATGGTAAAAAACTGAAAACACAATAACGTTCGCAGCCTGCCCCATGGTAGAAATGCATCGTAGGCCTAATGTACACGAACATTTTTTTTACATAACTATTGCACAGACAGCAACGTACACTGAACTTTGCCACAGGCTTTCCACCAATACAATTATATGCTCACAGCTAGGAAACCCATTGGAACAATGGATCGGCGAGGCTCTCGTACGCCAGTACAGCGCTTGGCTCGCAGAGGCGATGCTGCCTTTGATACCGCTTCAAGTTCGCCCTTATAGCTCCGTCACTTCTGAACCTCTGACATGTAGATAGGCGGCTCCCTTAAGGTTGCTCAAATGGTATAAATTCATAATTTTTTATGAAATAATGTTGGCCTAGTTTTGTAGACGGTACTTCTGATTACAGTTTCCTCTTACGAAACAATTCAAGTTCGCATAGTTTACTCACAATGATGCATCAAAGTTACATTTCGCATGTTACGCTGCCATTCAAATAGAACAAAACGCTGGATTTACTACAATGAAACTATTCATAGTGAAATACTATGCCATGGGCTACGTAGGCCTAATCTAACATCTAAAAGTTCACAACGTAATATTTTGTATTTTTATTATTTTTTAAACATCGCAAAAGTCTAGGAAAAAGTTGCCAATTCTACAGATTCTTTTAAATACAAAAGTTGTTCACTGTAAGTTTACTGTCAACATAAAGTTTGTCCTGAAAATCGAAAACTATGTTTAATTTAGTGATTTTTATGGCAACACAAATGTTGGCTCTATTACTTACAGGCTTTCTATGAATAAAAAGTTTTATTTTCGGAAAAGATACTTTGTTGTGGTTCATATAAATTTTCCTAGCAAAATCATTGTTGCGGCAAAGAAAATGTTTTCTAAGAGTGCTGTTTCGAACAGGCAAAGAACATTTTCAAGTGAAAATATCACTCGACGCAGTGGACTTCAGGCCGAAACTTTCAGTACACATTTCGCTACTTATTTTTAGATTTCCAAGGACATAGGTCACTGCCTGCTAGATAATCTATTGTATTATCTCTGCGCTGATACTGCTATCACAGCCCCTGTCAATCGTACAAATATAATCATTTCATTCCAGGCTTAGTATTAATTGACTTCTGTCTATAAAGCCATGCTCTATTGTTTTTACTGCTTTTTGTTATAATTATGTTTTAAGCCTACAACGAGAGTAGATATAAAAAATCTGCTTAGCAGTTTTGTTTAAAAAAAAAATTTCAGTGATAACTAACTTTTTAAAAAAAGAAATTAGCCTGTTTCGACTAAAAAGTCAACCAGAATTTCGTTAGTTATACAATTAGCTCTAACAATGGTCTTTAAAGCCTTGAAAAAAAAAAACAGCTAATAAGGAGAAGGCGATTTCAAACGAAACTGCCAAACAGATTTTTTTAAATCTGCTCTCGTTTAGACGAAAAAAAAAAAAATAGGACCGCTAAAAAAAATATAAACAGGAGAGTATGAATTTAAGGGTGTACAAGTGCTACAAAATTATAATTTTATATTTTTTATAAAAATGTGTTAGTTTTGTAGACGGTACTGCTAAGTAAAGTTTTCACTTATAAAAAAGTTTTAGCTCGCATAATTTCAAAATTTGCATGTTACGCTGCCATGCAAATAGTGAAATGTAATTGAAGTAATCAAATTAAATAATTCACAATAAAGTAACGAGCAATGGACTACGTAACCTAACGTTTATAAACACACAAAGCAATATTTTGAATCTTAAAAAAAGTCCCAAAAGTACCTACAAGAAAAAAATTGCAAATTCAACAATTTTTTTAAAATACAAAAGTTGCTGTGACATTTTTTTTTGTTAAATATTAGGTTACGTAGGCCAATGGCATGTTATATCACTGCGAATTATTTCGTTTAAGTAGGTCAAAGTTTTTTCACTATTTGCGTGGAAGCGTAACACTCAAATTTTGATTCTGACGCACCGTTAAGAGAAAACTATGCGAGCTAAAATTGTGTCCTAAGCGAAAACTGATCTCATAAGTATCGTCTATAAAACAAATACTGTTTTGTAAAAATTTCAAACGTTGATCCGGAAACGTAAATCAAAAATAAAGAAACACGCGCTGGACTTCACCACGCACTTTACGTTATATAAAAAGGTATGATCTCCGCTTGAAGTCGCATAGAAGAACGCCAACGACCAAAAATTGCACGTGGTTTGCACGCCTCGCGCGTAAGGGCGACACGGTTGTCGAAATACGAGTCAGTCTAGACTTTATAGCCTACCTGTTTCTGTACCTCGGGCGAGGCATCTAGCACCTGCCGTATATAGGACTCGTAGGGCATGGTCTACGACAATTTTCATCACCGTGGTTTTAGTTTTGTATTTGTACCAAAAATGTTATCTTATTTTAAACACAAGATGTGACTACATTCTGATCTTATAATTTTTTTTATCTCGCATAATTTTCGCGCAATGGCTTGTTAAAGTCAAAATTAGGATGTTACCGTTTTAAGAATCCGTGGTTGATAAATAAATGCTGAAATCATCAATTTATTTCTACGCTTATTTCGAAGCCAATATGGATAAAATACTCAATGACAATCCTAGATAATGATATTTGCTAACTTAATGAGTAAATATTTATACAGAATTACTCATTCGTTATGCGTGATCTCTTGCGCCACAGTTAATTGCACGAGGTTCCGGCGTCAGAGATAGTGCCTCAGAAGTTCGTAACAGTAGAAACAATTTTGTTTAAAACGTTGGCTAAAAATGTTGTCTAGGATTGCTATTGTTTATTTTCGCAAATTGGCTTCAAGAAACCTACAGTTATAGATTAATGCTTTTAGCTTTCAATTATGTACCACGTCCTCTTAAGGACGACAGTAAAACCAACTTACGTACCACATTGAACAAATTCGCAGTGGATAACGATGTTATAGGCTGCAAATGCAGCTATGTTAAACCACAAAATAAAATAATTTTGTATTTTTTAAATATTTATTGAATTTTTTAAAATTGTTATTTTAAATGTCAACATTTTTATTTAAATACTCAATGTTTTTATTTACGTCAAATTGTAGCCTGCGAAGTCTCTAACCACTGTGAATTTTTTCAGTTAGGTTGGTTTTAGTGAGCAAACATGCAAATTTTGACTTTAACAAGCCATTACGCGAAAACTATGAAAAAAAAAATTCATAAGAGCAACATTTGATCACATTTTGTGTCTAAAATAAGAAGAAAAACATGTCTGATACAAATAAAAAATAAAAACGCGGTGATGAAAATTGCAGTAGACCATGTCCTTAAAAGCCCTTGAACCACTTTGTGATGATTGCTACATTTTTCGTGTATCTTTGTGAAACATGTTAACAAATTTTGTTTTAAAAAAAACTTGTTGGACCATTGTTTTACGACCACAACGTGAAACTATACATAAAACACTAGAGAAAGGTTTTCCCAGTGCACTTTCGCTCACGCTGATGTTATCTAAACTGTAATCTCTTTTTATTGGCGCAAACATTGCCAATGACATAACTACCCGCGCACGATAACGTTCTAGACGAAAACAGATGATAACAGGCAAACAGCAGGCAATTACTTAGTTCTTTGTGAAGAGTTGTGCTGTATACACTGTCACTGCCAAGATATTAACCTTGATCATAGTAACATTTACCGTTGCAAACAAAGGTCAATACTTCCTCTAAAAGCAGCACCGTACCTTTCACAGCACCAAAACTTTTCAACTCTGATCATTTCTTCTGCTCAAAGCAATGGTCTTTGATTTATTTCAAACTGTTACAAATAACTAGAATATTTTTTAACCAAATACTTTGAAAATAATTGAGACTGTGTACAGTCACACGATACACATTTTTGCCAGAGAGTTTATTTTTTTAATAATGTACCATTTTCTAGCAAAACATAATTTTGCCTCATTTTGGCTTATTTTGACCACAAAATATGAGATATTTCAGGGGTAAAAATCTAAAAATCCGTTTGGTGTATTGTAACAGAAAAATTCATACACAAACGATGATATGTAGGCCTAAGTCTTAAAACTGTAAGAATGAATTTTTTATGCATGTATTAATTTACGTTAAAAAAAAAATTGAAACCACTTCAAAACTAAAGAGCGGGGCCATACGAGGCTACGTCACCTCTTTTGTTAATAATATTCATTTTCGTTTAATAAATGAAGAATGTGATGAATAACCGACAATGTTAATATAAACTTTAAATTTTACAATTAGGTGTGTATTATTGAATGAAACCTGTACTGGGAGTTTAGTGTTTATTATTTAGTGAGGTAGAACTTTTAGCTTAAAACTTAAATTACCTTAATTATTGCATGGTTACACTTTAATTTTTCGAATACAACATCCACTAATGAATGGTAAAGTAGTTAGCTACGTTCCTATTGAAGTATTTTGAATGAAACCAAAATTTAATCATGAAGGAATTAAGAAAACTACATCATAAGTGGCACGGGCTCTTAAAATGTCGTTTGAAATGGACTTGAAAATACGTTGCAGAGAGTTGCTAGTATTATTTTTGTTACGAATCTACTTGACGTAAATACATTTGTATATCCAGGAGAGCAAACACTTCAAGCTATGCTTCTATGTAAGTTTAAAAATTCAGTACGCTTATAAACAACACGATTTCTCAACCGCTCAAAACGTCTAAACAATGTTTTTTTTTAACCTATAATTCCCTTGCAATGATTCTGCACGACAAATTAATTAAAGATTCTACTTACTTATATTTATCTCAAGTAGTTTAAAAAGAATACATCATATGCTTTATCGAAGAGAAAATGTTGATAATACAATATGAATAAATCTTATGACTCCAAAACTAAAAATACAAGCAAATTTTATTTCTAACACCCCACTTTAAGTCTCAAACATTTTTTCTTCTTACATTATCCATGTATGTCAGTATGTCTTCTCACGCGCGTTGTGAACGTAGGTGCACGAACTTTTTTTAAAATTTTACTTTTTGAATAACATGTGTGTAAGATAAGTTTCTTTCTTTTCGCCACAACATTTTAAAGGTAGTTTACTGCAAGTGAACCTCATATTTCTACAGTTCTAGTTACTTCTTCTATATACGGTGTTCGAGTGACTACTACTACAACACAATACGAAACTATGGATCAAAACATTACAACATTACACTAGAAACTGGACAATACTGTCATTCTGATTACTAACATTCCGAGCATTCTGAAAAACTGAAAACAACACAGCAAACAATGAGTTACTGCCTTGTTGCACTGAAATACACTATGTAGACTCTAATGAAGTACATTAAATTCATGAAACCATATGACGCACAACACAAATATTGTTACGTATATGGTTCCGAAATCATTAAATTATTATTACACGCAAAAAAAGTCTCCACGTGTCATGCATCTAGTTAAAGGTGTTGGTAAGTCAATGGGCGTTATAAACTTACTGTACATTAAAAAAAAAAAATAACAACACAACAAAACACAAAACAGCCTATGTTTTCTGAATCTAAGACAAGAAGTCTGCTCTTGATCGTAATGTTTGATTTATGTAATTAATCTTGATCGTAATGTTTGATTTAGGCCTATGTAATTAAATACATGTGACTAGAAAACATATTTTCAGTACAATACCTTCGTGAAGCAGATGTATAAAATGCTAAGTTTATACACTAGATATTGTTGATTTTAATCTCATTAAACAATAGAGCTATTTTACGATGTAATTTAAAGGTTTAGTTTACTATGTAATTCGTCATATTGACTAATATGTCTACAAACAACATATGTCAATCCGTTAACTGTAAAATTACGGGGAAAAAAAGTTTGGTTTTTGGTTTAACAACGTTAGTCTTTCAGGAAAGACTAGGGCTATCCACACATAATTAATGCCTAGTTTTCCCTTAAAGGTTGTAGTCCTTGAGAATACATCAGGGAACATACAATAGTAGGCCTACCATTGTCAATTATGCACGCACACAATGAAAAATGTCTTTACCAAGACGTAACGTAGGCCTATTCATGTTCACAGATTCACGAAGTTGCATTTACTCATGTAAAATTACCTCTTGCACTGTTGACAGAACGCATTCAAAAAGCTGGTAAAAAATGAATCATTATATCTTGGGGAGGGAACTATTGCGTTGGTATAAAAACGAGTGCACTTTCGTGAAAGTTATGCTGGCGTAGTTTATTTGGAGTCCATCGTGCATCACATTTTGGATTTCGATTTTCTGTGCCGTTAACATAGTTTCAGCTTCACTCTCTCATCAAGTAAGCTAACTAACAGAGCAAAGAGTTCGTCTGGAAGATATGTTTGCACGAATTAGTTTCAATGTCTTACTTACACATCGGTACCTCTGCTCTGGTTATTGGCAGCGTGTCTGTGTTCAGACCACGGTCGTAGAAGAACAAGTCTGGTCACTTGCCTGTCTACCAATGTATTTTACTTGACCCCCTTGTTGTTTGACTGTAGTTTGCCAAGTTACCGAGAATGTTCTATTATTTGGCGCTGTAATCCGGGCGGTCGGACTCAAACTCCGCCCACTTTTTCCATTGTGAACATTATAAAGTAATGTAAATAAAGATTGCTGAAGTCATGCTTTAAAATTGTGAGCGAAATGAGTATTTCATAAATTGATAAAAAAATACGTTTTGATAAATTGTTTATCTTAGTGGGAGGGATGTGGGCGGAGATTGAGTTCGACCGCCCTAACTGCAGCGCCAATATAACACAATATTCTCGGCAACTTGAAGAACTGCAGCCAAACAACAAGAGGGTCAAGTTTCCAGGCGAGTGTCCAGACCTGTTCTTCTACGGCCGTGGTTCAGACACGTCTCTCTTTATACTGCTCCAATCAGAATAAGGTTATTATGACACAATACGCCTGTGATTTGCCAGTAGAACCTCAGATAAGTGCGTGTTTAAACATCCAACTACTGGCCACGAAGCAGAACTGCAGATGTGCACATAAGTCATTGAAACCAAATGATACAACTATCTTTTCGACACAAAATCCTGGCTTTACTATACGTTGTTCACGGTAAAGTGAGTACTGCTTAAATTTTTCTTTCAGCCGTTTTGCAGCCACCTTAATTAATTTAGATATTAAAACTAATGAGTATCTAAAAAAACTGTGAAAACGTTTCGCTACACTCACAACTTAACCAATACGGACCCAATAGGACATAATTCTGATTTATTATAGGTTTAGGCGAGTGCTCAGTCTATAATTAAATCATTGTTTTAAGGGAAAAACATATTCCTGTTGGATTTTGTCTTCAAAATGAAGAACTGAAGTTTACGATCAATTTGAGAAGGCAGATAAGCTAAAAATGAATGGATTTATTGAGTGCGTAAGGGTTTCGAAGAATGATGAAAAATGCGAGTCGGGGTTCCAAAATTGATTATTATTATCAATAAATACTTAAGTAATTCTTCACTTAATCAGTTTTAAACATAAGCAAGCTGAAATTTTAGCTAGTTTTAAAATTTCAATTATTTTCTTAGCAGCTGTCTCATTGATTTTTCCGGCAACCATATTTCACGGAACTGTCTGTTCTCAAGGATATGTCTGTAGTAATAACAAAAAAAAACTGTGCAGATGTACGGTATGTTTGTGGTTTCTAACATTACATGGGCACATACAGGCGGGAAGATTATCAAGAAACCAGTTTAAATTTTCCCCATGTAGTGTAATTACGTTTGTAGTTCACGTTCTCTTAAATAAGTCGCTGAGACGTTATGCACAAAAATAAGAAGAAAGATGTTCTGAAATACAGGTCTTATACAGTGATTTAGTTTTTGGAATCGAGGCTGGCCGCAACGCACAAGTTTGTGACAAGTATTGACAACCAAATGCTCGACGATATCGAGTCTTAAATTTACCGGCACACACATGGAAAGATTTCGAAATGTGGACTCAGACACTCTATGGATGATAGGAAATCATGCAGAGGGGTTCGTGATCCACACAAACGTGTGAGCAATACGACTGACCTCGGGTCATTAGTTCTCTCATCATCGGCTTTAAATACACACAGACATTTCACAACTGATATACACCAGTGGCGTAGCGTGGCTGTGTTCCAAGGCGTGCGGTATTAGCAGCGACTATACGCTTTGAGCAGTTGTTTTGTTGCAGAGACCAAGGTGTATATATTATAAGTACCTTGCATCTTGTACGCTACTGGCTGTGGAGTGTTCCTGACCATACAAGTCAAATGGTTCCTCAGACAACTCAGTGTTGTGTATAGCCACTGCTGGTCCCCGCACACCTTGGGACACTCCACACGACGCCACTGATATACAAACTGTGGCTTCCTCCGTATTTTATCCCCATCGAACAGTGGCGATGCGAGAAGTGATCTTTTGCAAGCGGTGATTAGCAATGACAAGGGACCCCTGATATTCGCGAAAATATTTCTGCACAAACAGGTTCCAAAGCTTACGTGCACTTCTGCGGTTCTGCTTCACTGTTATTGGCAGCGCGTCTTTATAGAAAGACGTTTATCATTCGACTGTACCAATCAGAATAAGGTTACTGCGGTACCACACGTGTGTGATTTGCAGCAACTCATTAAGACACGTGTAACCATAGGAACCCCTGTTTTTCGCCCCACTCTACTTCTATGCCCTACGTGCACATCTGCAGTTCTGCTTCGTGGTTAGGGACTGGATATTGTAACCCTTATGTGTAGAGGTACGTAAATTTCGCAGATACATTCCAGGTCAGGTTGAACGCCAATTATGTATACGTCATTGTCATGTCTATGACTGGCTGGCGGCTGTTACGAAACGCGTTTGACTACTGCAAGCCAGTAGTAAATAATGAAATGATGCGAAGTGCTATCGCTTGCTACCTACTTGTACGGTTATAAGCAAATAGATAATCCATTGTAGCCAGCAAATAGATAATCGATTGTGGCCAGTGGGTGTATAGGACTGACAAGTCTAGGCTGCTGCCAGATGAATCCGCGAAATTGACGTACCTCTACTTATGAGCCTTGGGATTCTACCGGCAAATCACAGGCGTGTGGTGTTACAGGAACGTTATTGAATTGCCTCAGTCAAATGAGATACGGCTCTTCACACAGACACGCTGCCAATAACCATGAAGTATAACTACAGATATACACGTAAGGCACTGAAACAAATTGGGGCAAAACTCTTTTCACGAAAATCAGCAGTCTCTACCAATAACAAACATAAAATATTACAATAGTGGGATTCATATTGGTTCAGTCAAATAGGGTAACAGCACTACGTAAAGATAAAAGCCAATGAGCATTTGATAAGCTGAACGTACGTTGAAACCCAGTAAACAGACAAATTTTCCTGCGATAAACCATCATCTCCATCCATCACGCTTCGCCGCCGCCATGAAAGAATTCGAATAAGGATGCTCTGGACGATACCGTGATGAATTTACGCCCCTTACAAAGACGAATGAACGACCTCAGTTTTTACGGTGGCAGTGCTATAAAGACTCTTCCATAAAGCAGTAGCAGCGCTCGCAAACACAGGAATCCGTACAATTTGACTTTATATGACTTCGGAGGGGAAGGAGGGGGAAGAAGTTGGAGTGGCTTTGTTGCGCCCAGGACAAGACGCGCCATCACACGTACGCAATTAACAAAATGGGTCCTCGTGCAACCAAGTGTATAATTACTGCTGAGTAATTAAATACCTGCTCATATTTTACGAAGATGACCAGAGAAGCGTCTAATGGAAAGGAAGGTGTGATACGCAAGTCGGTAGCAGCCCAGTGTCCCACATTTCAAGAAACGCAGGTAAATAATTTCTTTACTTAAATTTAATTACAGTGAAATATCCATCCATAACTTTCCATTAAATTGTTGAGAATTTCTTCTAAACCACAATCAATACCAACTGGCGTAGTATCTAATTTCTCATAAATATGCTGCATTTTTTTTAACTTTCGATGGCATCTAAAATCTGTGATTTTTTCGTAGAAATACAAATGTAACGTAAAATTATTTACGGACATATGCGTACACGCGCAAACATTAATTTTTTTATAAAAAATATCTTGATAGAGACTCCTCTTAAGGGAAACATTACTTACTGGAATAGTTCAATGATATTTTATACCTAGAAATAATGGTTAATGACCTGTGATTTCGTGAAAAGAATTTCGTCCTAGTTTGTTTCAGCGCCTTACGTACATATTTGCAATCCTGCTTTATGGTTATTGGCAACGTGTACATGTGAAGAGCCGTATTTCATTTGACCGAGCCAATTACAATAACGTTCCTGCAACACCACACGCCTGTGATTTGCCGGTAAAATGCCAAGGCTCGTGACAGATAAAATATCAAATCACTGACCACGGAACACTATTGCAGATGTGCACGTAACAAAGTGAGGCAAAATTCTTTTCGCTAATATTTCCTGTCTCTATTAATTGCGGGTCTTCAAAGCGCAGTCCCCCAAAGCAGGACGAAACTAGCTCTATTTACTCCGATTAGGAAAAGGCGGCGCTGGAGAAACAAGACGAATGGCGCTCCGGCAAGATCCTGTTGTTCCACAGACTCGAGGACTGGCGAGCGAACGGTTGAGAGTCGTTAACCCGACACAATGGGCAGCACTGAACAATTGACAGTCGCTTATTTATTCTCTCCACGAGTCCTGACGGTGTCCAGTGTTGCCAGCGTTAGAGGAGTAGAAATCCCATGTTACATATGCAAAAATCCTATTTCAGCACAAAAAAATCCCACAGCTGAAAACAAAAATATGTTGTCTCGAGACAGGATTATTTTTTAATTGACCGTTAATTTGTAGAATATATTGCATGGGTTATTTATATGTATGTTTCCAGTGCCTTGCGCTCCTAGTCTTTGGAACGAACCCGTATGGCAAAGAAACACATCCAAAGAGTTTAAATAAACAAATCTCTAAATAACTTACAAAAACAGTTACACATACAAAAACACTTAAAAAGTAATACGCAATGCACCAGTGCTAAAAACACGCAGCAGATACTATGACGCTCATAATAGTTTGTCAAATAAGATAGTGAATATAAGTCCCATAACATTAATATTTACAATAAAAAATCCCTTTGTCCCATATATAATTATTATATTTAAGAAGTCCTACGAAATGGGACAAATTCCACGACCTGACAACATTGGCTGTGTCCGAGGTCGGTGGACTAACGGTGTTACATATCTTCCTGGCAACAACCTTACATACATCCTAAGACGTGAAATACCGTGCACTGTTTGGAGAGAGACACAAAAATGCAATACCAAGTCAGTTGGTGCAACGGTCACATATTGGACTCTCATTAGGGAGGATTCGGGTTTGATCCCTGGCTCCGGTCATCCTGAGATCGGTTTTCCATGGTTTCCCGAAATCACCCCAGACGAATGCTGGGATGGTTACTTAACAAGGCCATGGCCGAATCCTCTCCCAGCTTCTGTCATTATACTAAGTTGTGTCACCGTCTATAATGACCTCGCTGTCGACGAGACCTTACCTTACCACCCACCTTACCCGTTGCAAAAATCATTCAAACATCAAATCATTCCAGTAGAATTAATGCCGAACTGGTTATATTTTCATCTAGGAATATTTATATCCTGAATTATTCACGAAATTAACGGTGTTCAAGTGGGGTAATATAATTTAATACTTGTATGAAAAAATTCTTACTTTGCGGGCATTCCTTGGCAGTACAATTTTTAAAAAAAGATCTAAGCCAGTTTTCCCATAATAGCATTTCAAAGTCAAAATTTGCATTCCACTACAAAATAGTTTCGAATTTTAAAAAAATTATATGAGTAGCAAAAAAATTCCAAATGAAAATTTTTGTAATGAGCTACGATTTTGTCGCGGAAAGATTTTTGCAACATGTTTCAGTGTCTCGCGTGCACGTCGGCAGCTCTGCGTCGCGGTTATTGGCAGCGCGTCTTTGCTCATACACGACGCCTCATTTGACTGCGCCAATAACAATGAGGCTATTGTGACGCAATACGTCTGTGATTTGTCTGCAGGACCTCAAGACGTGTGACAGTTAAAACGTCCAATCATTGACCATGAAACAGAGTTGCGGATGTTAACATGAGGCTTTGAAACCAAATGGTGCAAAAATCTTTTCGCCATAAAATCGTGGCTCTAGTAATGGGTTCTTATATAAAATGTCCGAGACATGCAGTTTGACTGTAAATTACAACATTTCATTACGTTCATTGGTCGAGACGATGGTTTATCGCGGGAAAACATGACTACTTGCTGGGTTTCAACACACCTTCAGCAAACCATAAGATTACTGGCTTTCACATGTACGAGAAGATGCTACCCTGTTTGACTGAGCCAATTAGAAGCCAGCTATTGTAATATTTGATGCCTGTTATTGGTCTGCAGGCGGCTACGTTGTGTCAGACGCATATCAACCAATCACACATGTTACAAGAAACTGCAGTGTTTTCAAGGTTATGTTGGCACAAAACATTTTCGCGATATACAATCGCCTCTATTCGTTGGTTTTCGGACGGGTGAAGGCCGCAGCTGTGGAAAGGTTGGCAGCGCTCTTCGTCTTCGGCCAGTAAATGGCGGCTGCTGGCCTTCCACGTGGCGGAGGTGAACGTCTGCACGAGTTGCCGTCGGTTACCTGCTCCTGCTGCTAGTAGCAAGAACTGTGAAGGCCGCGCTGTCTCGCAATATACGCCAGCCTGTCTTCCGCCAGGCAACTGGTACTAGCCAGGGTTGCCAGATCATGAACCAAGTAGTCTCGTACGAGGAACAAAACATTCCGTACAAGGCATCAAAATTCTCGTATCACACATTTTGATGACCTTTTATTCGCCCACCTGCATGCCACGAGCACCTTACAGGCCCGGCCATTAAACGTTCTCTGGTCTCGAAAATCTCGCAAGACAGCAATTTTAAATCGTACATCGAGTGAAACCGCCCTAAATCTTCGTATAATTAAGATAATTCTCGATTGTCTGGCAACACCGGTACTAGCAACTAGAGAGAGGGCTTACTTGAAGAGCGCTATTAATGATTTCCCGTGTTTGATGGGTGGAGACAATGAAGCGATAAGGTTAAGCTTTCCACACTCAACCGTCACAGCATCGCTTATATTCGCTGCGAGCCAAACTGGCGTGCATTGTTTTCCTACTATTTATCCTATGGGACTTAAAGCGACGACCCTACAATTTTATTTGTGGAAAGTTTGTAGGTACGTCCAACGCATAGGCTACTTCCAACGTTGCGTTTTACGAAGGCGGGTGCATTTTTCCAGTTACATTTCTCTATAAAAAAAAAAGCCGGGTTTTGCCATCTTAAGGGGCATCAAAAATATGTTTCTAATAAATATGTCGAATTTTTTAATGATAGAAACCTAGTTTAAACCGTGTTGTGAATAAGTTCAGTTGTTTCGCGTAGAAACGAATAGGCACGGCACGCTACAATATCGTGCATGCGTCATGTTATGAACCATGTAACCCTGGTTCTAACACAGCACTCAGTAACCAGGCCACCCGGCCAGGAATTCCATAGTATTAAACATAAGTTGCTGCAAACTGCAAGGCAGAACTCCCCACTCCAACAGCGGTACTAGTTGCCACACAGGGCGCGATAAAGGGGTGTGTCACGCTACCTACGAGGTCTGTCTGCCCCATATCGTCGCCAGGACCACTTCACTACCAAAATGCACCACAACGTTCAGATCTACGACGTGCCGATCGCCGTGGACATTTCCTTACATAAGTCTCGACATCATTAACAAGGTGTGGGACTATCATAGTCGTAAGTAAATTGAGTGGCTCATAAGTATTCATGAATGTATAATTATATATCTAACTATTCTTGCCTCCCTCCGTAAAGAACATCGTAAATGTAATGAAATAGTTGTATATATTGTAAATTAAAGCCGTACCTGATATTTAGACTGCGAGTCTCACTTATATTATCAGATTTCCAAATTATATAAATTATAATAAACTGTACGTTTTATGTAAATACTCTACCAATTACCAAACAAATAAAAAGGAGTATATTTTTCAGTAAAAACGTAACAGTCAGGTTCATAAGTCTCTTAAGCAGGGACCTGAAATATTAGCGTTTTCTTTTAAGGGGCCCGCCTCGTGGCACATGTGTTTGTGTGAGTGAGGTATGGTGCTAAGGGCGACGTCGTATGGGCCATACAACGGTACGTCGCCTCTACGCTTAAGGCGTGCGTCTTCGCGAAAAAAAAAAAACAAATTTCCTATGGGACTTTAAGTGGTGACCCTATTATTTTATTTACGAAATCACTTTACTAAAGTCCAATGCACTACCCTTAAGTGGTTTCACATGTATTCGGCAAGTATATTTTCCGCTATAGCAGCCTGAAAACCCCATTTTAACCAATTTGACGTGCCCTAAAAGGGGATTTCTAATACGTGTGTTGCCTTAAAAGTACTTAAGGGCAGTCGTCTGACGTGTGTGTTCTTTTCGTAGAGAAACGGCGTGAACACACGTGTATTAGTTTCGGTGTAAAACGTTTTCTTCAACCACGCTGCATTGTGGTTTTATGGCAACGAGGCGGGCCCCTTAAGAGAAGTCCTCGACTGGTGCATCGACGGCGTTGCAGCGTGTCACGTGTATTCTTTTTTACGCGAAACCTCTTAACTTATTCATACGATGTTTATCTCAGAAAAAACACTTGAAACTATGATAAACTGTTTTCAAAAATTCAGCACGCTTGTTATAAGCATGATTTTTGGGCCTCTCAAAATGGCTAAAAACTGGTTTTTAGACTGCTGTTAACTCCGGAAATATTACCTGAATACGTAAAGTGCAAAGCGAGAGGCATGCGTTGGTCTTTACTTCATACTATTCAAAAATAAAATGTTGTGGTCACCGCTTAAGAGGACGTGGTACATAATTTAACGCTAAAAGCATTAATCTATAACTGTATGTTTCTTGAAGCCAATTTGCGAAAATTAAACAATAACAATCCTAGACAATAGTTTTAGCCAACGTTTTAAACAAGATTGTTTCCAATGTTACGAATTTCGGAGGCACAATCTCTGACGCCGGTACCTCGTGCATTTAACTGCGGCGCAAGAGATCACGCGTAACGAATTAGTAATTCTGGATAAATATTTACTCATACAGTTGGCAAATACCATTATCTAGGATTGTCATTGAGTATTTTATCCATTATTGGCTTCGAAAGAAGCGTAGAAATCAATTGATGTTTTCAGCGTTTATTTATCTATCGCGCGCTCTTAAGGGCCTTCACATGGCAAAAATGCATAATTTCATATTTGCACGACATAGTGTTAGTTTTATATACGTCACTTGTGGCCACATTTTCCACTTATGAAACTTTTTTAGCTCTCATAGTCTTCCCATAGCGGCATGTCAAAGTCCAAATTTGTTAGTTACGGGAACATGCTAATAACAAAAACCAACGAACTCACCCGAAGGATATAATTTACACTGATATTAGATAGAATGGGCCATAAGCTAAAAAGATTTAAAATCACACAACGAAGTCCCTTTGTATATTTTTTAATGGCCATATATGAAGAAAATTACCGTTATTTTTAGAATTTTTTACAAAGGAATTGCATTGTGTGATTTTAAATATGTTATCACATGATCCATACCACCTAATTTCAGTGTAAACTATTTCATTCACGTAAGTCAGTCTGTATTGGTGTCAAATTTCCGCGTTTGGCTCATGGAAAAAAGCGGAGCAATAAAAGCCAAAATACCACGCTCGACGAGAAGCCTATGACCTATATTCACAGCGTGCCAAACTGGCGTGCAAGGTCTTCGTTGTAGTCTATTTACTATGGGACTCTTGACAGTGGCCCTAGATTTTTATTTTTGGATAGTTTGTAGTAAAGGTGAACGTATGCTTCTAGTGTTGCATTTTACGAACTCAGGTGGCGTTTTCTGAGTAACGGCGGGCTGAGAAAGTGGTTTTTAACCATTTTGAGGAGTCCGAAAATCATGTTTCTAAGAAACATGCTGAATTCTTTAAATCACAGAAACGTAGTTTTAAGTGAGTATTTTTTTCGTAGATAACAGTAACAAGAATAAGTTAAACCGTTTCGCATGAAACAAATATGCGTAACATACTTTAACACCGTCCATGTGCCAGGCGAGGCAAGCTATATTTAAAAAACTGTAAGTTCATATCACTGTGCAATATTGACCCGTGACATATTGAGACACCTCTGGAGTACACTGAGCCAGAAATAAAGCAATTTAAATGCAGGCACGAACATATGAGGCGTTTACGGAAACGTACTAGTATAACCTACTCGGTAGCCTACTATTGATCACGTGATGATAAGATTTACTCAGTCGTTGTGTTAAACCGTTTTGTCCGAAAGTACGTAAATATTTACGAGAAGTATGTTTGCGGCCTATTTAAAAGAAAATGTGGCAAAATCTGCAGAAGCTGTATGTTTCAGTCGCCGATCTGAGAGATTTGTAGCTATTATTAGACCAGGTTAGAAGAGAGCAGAATATCATTTTGTAATAACGTTTATAGCATTATGATGGACTTTTACTGTATAAAAATGCCGGTATTTCCTGTGCTTTTTAGAATTTTTTTATATTTAAAATATTACATTATGAGTTTATAAATGTTAGGTTTGGTAGCCCATTGCACGTTACTTCACTTAGAATTATTTCATTTAAGTAGGTCAATTGGGTTTCGCTGTTTGTATGGTAGCCACCTTAACGTCTCTGATACCGTCTGATAATTAAAAAAAAAAAAAAAAAAAAAGCCGACTAAAAATTGCTTCTGAACAAGTTCGTAACACTCGGCAAAAGAAATTAAATTTGTCCATTCAATTTTAGTGCTGTCATATTATGCACAATGCAGTGTAACGAGTTCTATCGTTACAGAACCAAAGAGCCTATCGTTATCAGAGCAATTACATATCTTTATCGAATCCATCACGTAACAAAAGCAAGTTAATCTTGTTACAACACACCTAAACAAAGACACGAATCGTATTTGGCAACGCTTTCACAAGAAACAATTCCAGAACAAGCCTTCTCAATAGGCGACAGATATGCTTCTACTGGCCCAACATTAAAATTTCTGTTTTTTATTCGAAGGAAACTTCTTAAATGATAGATCAGTCAGTGTAGCATGTATGTCTGAAAACTATTGCACTTTTGTTTTTTACTCTTTGTCCTACCTCTCAGGTAGTTGTAAAATTAATGGCCCGAAGATGACTTTAATTGAGAAGGCCTGTTCTAGATGTTTCTTCCAGCCTATACACTTACAAAAAGTCAAAAGTACGTTCCCTACTGCGTACTTCACGAGACGGCATTGCATTATGCTGACATGAGCCATATTGAAAAGCGACATCAACAGACTTTTTAGCAAAGATGTTCGACTTGTCTACGAAGACGTCGTGCCACGAGGGAGAAGATCGCCGTGCCAAAAGTTAGCGTCAGAAATGTTGGAGTGAAGAAAATATTTTTTATAATGACTGTCAGTTATCGCTCGCGGGCATTATGGTGGCATCACATTGGCACGACAGACGCGACGGTTAATACGGTTTCTGAATAATTATTTACCGGTGGGTACCGTAATTTTCGAATATATTTTAAGCGGCGTAGTACTGTTTGCGCGAACCAGACGAGGATTTGTTGTTCGTGACGTCAGAAATTACACATCCACGTAGGAACAACAGTCACTCGCAGAGCTAAAACTGGACGGCACCACTCGAGGGAGTCAGTGATAACAGGCCGACGTTACTAGGGTCGACTTAAAAACTCATTAACACCGAGCACACATGCATTAACGCGGCCAACAATTAGGTAGCATTATCCTGGAGTTCTTGCTGTTTCAGGAAGCGAGCGAGGTGGTGCTCACGAGAAGCGGTGTGGGAAGGGGAAGGGGGTGACGAAAAAAAACATTGGCGGTGCTCGACACACGCAGAACAGCAGAGGCGGAGCCAGGGGTGTTAGACGTACCAGTTTCTTGGTACACATACCAGTTTTCAGGGTGCTGTACCATGTACCAAGCCACTTTCGTCTTAGTACGCAAAAATACCAAGATTTCAGCATATGCGTTCGCTTATAATAAATGCATCACTAGAGATGACGGTATATCGCGAAAATATTTTGTGCCAACATATCCTTGAAAACACTGTAGTTTCTTGTGACATGCATGCATGGGTGATATACATCTGACACAACCTAGCTGTCTACATACCAATAATAGGCATCAAATATTACAATAGCGGGATTCTTATTGGCTCAGTCTAATAGGTAGAGACATGAACATTTCGCGAAAAGAAATTTGCCTCACTTTGTGTCAGCGACTTGTGTGCACGTCTGCAGACTTGCTTCACGGTCAGAGATTGGATGTTTTGACATTCGTGTGTCGTGGGGTTTTACACGCAAATCACAGACGTGTGGTGTTAAAGTAACCTTATTGTGATTGGTACAGTCAAATGAGAAACGTCACAGTTCAAAGGCACGCTGCCAATATCTATGAAGCAGAACTGCAGACGTGCAC
>PNEQ01037118.1:0-19427 GCA_003012365.1 Medauroidea extradentata
AGGCCAAATGACTTTTAGGGCAAGTGACGTTTAGGTGAAGTGACGTTTAGGCCAAGTGACTTTTAGGGTATATGACTTTTAGGGCAAGTGACGTTTAGGCCAAGTGATGCTTAGGGCAAGTGACTGTAGGACTGTATTGAAATTTTAGGGCAAGTGACTTTAGGGCAAATGGTTTTTAGGGCAAATGACGCGCTTCGTTGAAGGGATCTTGAACGTGTTTTAGATAAATCCTCGATATCTATCGAACCCGTCGAGATATACAATTAATTTTTGCTTCAGGATGATGACTACAGAAATTATCGCAAAACGGTTTTCAGATTTTTCGAAATTCGATTTCTCAATACTGTGCAGGGGTGATGTGTGTTTTTTTTTAGTGAATTATCGATTTTGATTCGACTGAACGGGCTAGCGGTGTGATTTACACTTCAGTTGGATACTTATACAAATGTCTAAGATGTAAATTTAAAATAAGTTATTTCGAAATTCGACACCCAAAAGGGTGAAAAAGCACAAAATTTGTTTTCCATCAACCCACGATATGTATCTAACCAGTAGCGATATTGAGGTGTTGTTCGGGTCAGAGTGATGCTTACGTAAATATTTTTAAAAAAATGTTTTTTTTCTTTATAAGAAACGTGATTATTAAGAATAAAAACGTAGTTGGTCAATTATCAAGGCAGACGATCCGAAAAGCAGGAACGAGCAGCGAGAAACATCCTATACAGGAGTTTTACTCTAAAGTAACCTATCGGCCGTGATGTGACGTGAGTGGTCTGGCCACATGAAAAATATATATAAGGGAAAACTGACTGACTGGCATATCAAACTGCAGCCCAAACTACTTGACCTAGAACCATGAAATTTTTTGTGTGATATTCTCTTATGTCGTAGGCGAGCACTAAGAAAGGATTTTTCGAAATTCGACCTCTACGGGGGTGAAGAAGTAAAATGTGTTTCCGAAGAGACGTCGATAGAGCTCGGGCCTGACGGCCTATCATCGTGATTTCTACTTTATAATGTAACACATAAAAATGCATATTAGCCTATTACAGAATTTTTCGAAATTCAGCATTAAGAGGGTGAAAAGGCCTTAAATGTGTTGCTGATTAACTATCGATATCTATCGAATTCTTAAGGGAAAAGAGAGGGTTTTCACTTTAAAATGTTGCTTACGTAAATACCCAAGGAGGGTTTTAGGATTTTTTGAAATTCGACCCCCAAACCGTAAAAAAGGGAAAAATGCCAATTGACTATCGCCGTGATTTTTACTTCAATTAGTCACGTTTGCAAATGTCTAAGACGGGACTCCAAGACGTTTCGAAATTCTTTAAATAGGGGGTGAAAATACATGTAATATGATTTCGATTATTCCTCCATATCTATCGAACCAATCGAGATATCGAAGTGCTCTTAGCTTTAGATTGATACTTTTGTAAATATCCCGAACACTATTAAATTATATTTTTCGAATTCGGCACGGAAGAGGTAAAAAAAAGTAAACTGCGTTTTCGATTCACAATCGATATATACCGATCCCATTGATTTTTATATGGCGACGTGATTTTTGTTTAACATTGATGCTTACTCAAATACCTTAAAAGATAATTTCAGGAATTTTGGAATTCCACACCTAAGGAGGTTAAAAGGGATGGAAAGTGATTAAACGTGTTTGTAATTAAACGTCCGTATATCTTGAACTTAGCGGACAATTTTCGTGTTTTTCAGGGCCAAGAGATACCAGTTAAGGGCGCAGACTACCCGCATGTGAGAGGCTAAAAAGCGACGGAGCTGTAAGGTCGACCTTGAAGCGCGCATCAAATGCCGCATCACCTCAATGTGCCATAACGCTGAATTAGCGTGCTAGGTTTTCGCCGAACTGTTTTTCCTATGGGACATTAAGCGGTGACCATATCATTTAATTGGTGGAAAGTCTGCAACTATGTTCACTGCAGGTCGCAATCTGAGTTTCACACACATCCGGTTAGTACATTTTGAAGTACGGAAGTCTGAAAAGGCCGTTTTTAGCCATGTTGGAGGGTTTAGAAAGAGTGTTTTTAATGAGCGTAGCGTCTTGAAATGAGGTTCCGACCTTTTCTGAAGTTTGTTTTCTTTTCGTACGGCGGCACAGTGGGCACACGTGGAATAGTTTCGTAGAAAAAATCTGTTTACGAACACACTGCAACGCATTTGAAGCGTAGGGTAGGCGACCGTCTTAAGTAGTCTGAAATGTGATACAAGGATATTTCGAAATTCAGTCTCTAAGGAGCTGAAAAGACCTGTAATGTGTTTTAGATAAATCTTCGATATATATCGAAACCATCGAAAGATATCAGGATATTTTGTTGCTTCAGGATGGTGATTACGTAAATGACAGTAAAAAGGTTTTTTTTCTTCAGATTTTTCAAAATTCGAACTCTCATAACTGTACATAGGTGATATGTGATGTTCTAATGAATGATCGGATTTGCTTTCAGAATTAGCTATCGTCGTGATTTTCGCTTCTACTGGATACTTAAACAAATACCTAAGTAGTGAAATTTAAATTTTCTGAAATTCAATACCTAAAGGTATGAAAAGGCATACATTTTGTTTTCTATCAGACGATGATTCTTATCTAACCCGTAGGGATATTGAAACGGTGTTCGCATCAGGATTATGCTTACGTGAGTACCTAAAAAGTATTGCAACTTTTTTACTATGTAAGATAACTTAATTAAGAAGAAAAGATTGTTTGTGAACTTTCAAGGCAGACGATCCGAAAAGCAAGTACGACCAGCGAGAAATAACTTACACAGGAGTTTCATTCTACAGTTAGATCGAGACGTTGTGTTGCACAAACTCTATGAGCCAGAATATTTTATTTTTAAAAGTAGTTTTCATGAATAATTTTGACGTTATGTGGCGCAGTTGTTTGTAGCGCCGATCTATTTTTCGAGAGATCCTGGGGTCAAATTCCTTTAAAGTTTGTTAAAATATGCTTGTCCAACACGCTAAAATGCAAGGAATATGAATTTAGTGCAATTTGGATGAAGTCCAAAATTTGCGAAAATGGATTATGCTTTCCACTATGCTCCTAGTCAGAATCAGCCCACATCTCACTAACCTCTAGGTTGGGACACCAAACACATTCATATTTCAGCGAAACATTATCCCGCAAAAACTCCTTAACGCCAAACTTCAAGTGAAGGTTTGAAAACTAAATATGTTATTGAAGGCAACATGACCGGTAGTTGTCCTCGAGGGAAATCAGTCATAATACCACGTAAGCTACGTATTTCAATCGATTACTCTCTTATATTTAAGTCTGTAATTACCTCACAACGTCAATTTTGTTGTGACTATAAGTAGATAAGGCACAGTCGCTGTTACCGGCAGGGACAATCTCAAGACTGCTTTTTGCGTGGACAGCTATAGCTACTTATCCTGCTGCAGAGTTAACTCAATTAGCATATTTTTCATTCTAAAGCTTGTTGACTGAACTACCTGTCTGGTGTACAAATAAGTATTTGCTCTGAGAAATACACGCGAGCAAAGCCACGGGCGTACTGCTAGTTAACATATAAATCTACTATCACATTTATTTCTAAGCATAAAATTGTTGACATTTGAATAAAGATCTTGACCACTGTTCGTATTTCAAAGAAAATAGCAACACATGTTATCTAATTTAGTAAAATATTTTGTTGTATGATCGCAACGATATTAAGCAGTTTTATTATTTTCAAAATTATTATTCAAAAGTTACATAATAAATTTCAAATAAACTTTTATTGGTGACCAGTTTCGAGTATCTGATGAACCACACTTTCAACTTTAGACTGGCATCAATATACTGTATAATATTGTCGCGAATATCGGCCTGCCTTAAACACGACGCCATAATGTCTGTTTAATTACAAACGCTATTATTTCTGCCATTTAAAGTTAAAGTTTAGAGTTAAAACTATATTAAACAAAGTTCAAAGGTTCTTGTGAAGTCAATATGCTTCACATTCAAGCTTAAAATATTTTCTAAGAAGTAGGGAATGTAAAAACTTGGTACACTGTTGACTATAGGTTCTAAAAATTTGTTAACGTGAATTTTATTTATCTCGCGCTATAGTACAAAAACCGCAGTTGAACTTCTAACGTATGTTGAAGCTGCAGTCAGTCAAACAAATGGTTTTACATACTTAATTTTGAATTACTGATTGCGGCCTAGATATACGTTAAAAGTTCAACTGCGGTGCTTGTACTATAGCGCAAGATAAATAGAATTCACGTTATAATATCACATTTCACACTTTTCTTCTAAGAATATGAAAAAAGAAAAAAAGAAAATAATCGAACATAGCCACTGATGTCCCAACTTAATCACATTTAGTATCGAGGAAATAAACGAGTGTACTTACTACCTAGAACACTTCTATGGCACCCTACCGTTTACTTTACTGCGAATGGCCTTCTATGCAATTTTTTTTTACCAGTTCACAGCATATTTAGAAAAGTCAACGTGTTTTGCACAACATGATATTGAAAAGAAACTAATGGTCGCATTACGCTCTTCTGTTTCGACGCTGACTGTAAGCTACGCTATTTGTATTCGTGTAGGTTGTCGTGGAGGACACTAAAAATTTTAGCATAAAGTAGCCATAAACACTTTTTTAATTAATTATAATAAAATTAATTTGAGATGATGCCTTATATGTTATAAACATTTTCTCAAAATAATTTTAAATGCATATGAAACATTAAACCACTCTTATTTTTCTGCGATAACTTTCAGTCCTACTCTGACGGCGTTAAAAACTCTAGTGCTTGTCCAGTAATTTAGGAGGAATTTATCCTGAAACATTTTCCTAAATCAAGTGGTACCTCCAACGAGTGGAAAACCAGTACATAAATCCTTAGTCCCAACATTTATATAATTTCTTCATTAACTAATGCTGCAAATGATTTTATTACCACTAATTTCCTAGCCGTAGTTTCAAACACAGTAAACTATCCACTTCTCTTCTATTGGAAAAGTTGTCGAGAAATAAGTTAGGTATAGACTCTTCACGATAAAATGAGCACTGCTTAAATTTTTCTTTCATTCATTCTACGATCAGCTTTACTATTTTTAACATGAAAATTACCTTGAACTAAAAACCATTGTAAAAGTTTCACCACCCTCAAAAACCTAAAACCTTTGGCTCCATTAAAATACAGTTATGGATATAAGTGTTCGGGAGTGTTCATTTTAAAGTGCACAGACTATAGGCACATAGGTCAGAAAGTCCCCAAGTGAACGACAGTACATCACTTGTCACTGCCTCCATGATTAGTACTACACGTAGGCTTCAATATCCACAATCTCGTTTATTGAAACAATGTTAGTCATGGTATCTACTACTTAATATAATTATTTCCATTATGATTTTTATCGGGCTCACTGCTAGAGACAAATATATAATTACAAGTAACAGGACGCAACACAACGTTTGCAATCTGTGACGTTTTTATTGGCTAAGTGTAGTCAGTCTTAATTTGCTATAGAAATATTTTACTACAGTCAAATATATAAATTCATTAGAATGTATTTTTTGTAATATTTTTTAGACTGTAGGAAGCAGATGTTTTAATCAACATTTTCTTTATATTTGAATAAGAATTAATATTTTATATGTATCACAATGCATGGTAAACTACGTAACAATAACGGTTTAGTGATATTTAGCTATGTTTCGTCTGCAGACATTCCTAATGCGGTTAAGAAACTCTAATGCCAGTGTAGTGAGTCGTATTTGACTCGAAAACCACGTGCTACTTAAAGACAGCTGTTGAACGGTGGTCTTTTAAAGGTCATTGCTGGAATCTGATGGTAGTTCAGCAAGCATAATGATTTTTTGAACAGTAAATCTTAGTGTGAAAACTAAATTACTGTCAACCTAGAAGAGGTTTTCTCGCTGTGCAAGTGGGCAAAACTGTTAATTATATACTGATGACAATTCGAGTTGAAGTTTACATTCTGTATGCCTTAATAGCATTTTCGGTCCCGATTAGTATCATAACTTTTCCATTATTTCTTGGGTAGAGCATTGTCACAGTGGTAGTGTTATGAACGTTATACTGGCGCTGGGAAGAATAACATTTTCATTTTTGTTTCGAATTCACTTATTATAACCTTCGACTTACAATTTTAATGTAACAATTAGTAATGAATGAAGTATTTCATTATGCAATAATAACATAGTCTTCGATCAGAACGTTGTAAACCATAAACATGTAAATATAAATGCGTCGTAACGTATTTATATTCATATTCTAGTGTCCATACATACGAAACTCAACAAAGAAAATTCGTTTTGCTATTCTGACGGATTTTAAAGTAATATTTGTAAACTCTCATACTTCGTTATCTTGGTATGTTTCAAAGAAACATATGTTAATAATGAGCATCATGAAGTTCCTACTGTGGTCCACTCCTAAAGTTCACATGTAATATTATTACTTAAAAGCAATATTTTTGGGTACGTATGTGAGTTAAGGGTTAGTATGTTCGTAAAAATTAATATAACTAAAGAAACAGACCAACTTGAAACATTAATATCCCGCATAGTCATATTTATGTTTAGATTGGATTACAGTTGAAGTAATGCCAATTTAAGTTTCATAATGGAGTGTTTCCGTTAAAATTATGTTTCAAAATACGAACGTCAAACATAATTCGTTCGCTGTTCAAAGCTCACTTGCATTTTACGAGGCATGAATACAGCGGTGTTGCAGGCACGACACTGACAAGGATTTCAAATGCGCAATTGCTTGTCAATCCGAGCTGCTAATTCTGTTTTATGTCATTACGTCGTTTATCTATAACACTTTCAGCGGGTATCTCATCATTTTACTTCTCCATCGCTTTTATTTCACTGCAAGTGTGCGCGAAAATAGGCTACATTCAAAATTGTTTGCTGAATTATAATATTAAATCATTTCCGATAGGTTTACTATACTACGTAGCTTCACCCACAGTATTGGAATGATATTTTGTCGGGTTAAATTAATGTGCCCAAAACAGGCCAGAAAACACATTACTGGGACAACCAGAAGTGTTACGAATTTATTATAGACCAATATAAGATGCAAATGTTTTTATATATTATGTTCCTTCAGTCTTAACATCGAATCAATAGCAAAAGAAAACACATATATATAGTCCCTATACGATACAGGAAAAATAAAAAAATTGGTACTCCAAATCGTAGTACTTTATGGCAAATTAAGAAGGCTACAACACAACCAATGTGCAGTGAAATGTGCAGTTTACTGAAATTGTGTAATATTTAGGTCTCTTATTAGTCCTAACAAAGTAAGAAGAGTAGTATTTTTATATTACAGCACGTTAAGTCAGAGAAGGATGCTTTTAATCGTTTATTATACACTTAACTGTGATTGACATCTACTAAAAAAACAAATTAGCATTACGGGATTAACTAAGGCGCTAAATAATTACATTAAAAATATTTACTTTTCCTGATCGCAAAGTTGTACATTTTGAGTCGCAATTTTGACGGGAAATGTGCAGGTACGGAAAGTAGCAAAGAATATTTCGACTTTGACAATAATGATTTCGACAAGGATTTTATTTTTGATGTTGTTCTCTAATGCTACTCTCAAACATAGCACTTTAATTCCTAACATATGATTCGAGACATTTTAATAGAAAAATACAAATGATAGAATGTAAATGCATTATATGCTTGTAGATAATATGTCATTATGTTAAAAGTCAAAATTGTTCAAGTGTTATGCCACTATTTTTCTCCCAAATTCGTTACATTTTGATGCGTGCTCAGGACCCAAGAATAACTCACTTTACCTTTTGGTAACAATGTTGTTGAAGCTGTAACAATAAAATTATCTTTACGTAAAGAATGGAATATTTCGCAAATTCAGTGCCTAGCATGTTAGAATACACTGTCCTGTATATAATCTTCGTTTATTGTGTTCCACAAAATGTCTGCAGTTCTGCAAATACTATAAATAAATACAACAAATGATCTGCACGCCATAATTTTCAACTCCGTGAGTTGTGTACTTTTTCCTCTAAGGACTTTTATTTTGCGAGCTGCAGCGCGCGCGTCAATTCTCAACCTGTGATTGCGCCTGTGACGTAGTGCGTATGCGGTACACGCCGAACATAGCCGAACGGGACTTGGAGGAAATATTTTTGGCTCCACGAGTGCGCTCATTTATTCTGAACAGCACAGTACATATGTAATAAAAAAAATTAGATGTATACTTTTTGCGTTGATTTTTTTGCGGTACCTTCACTGTTAAAACACAAACATTTTCGTTAAATCCCAGTATTTACGTAGAGTAATTTTGCAGTTGTAATAATTATGTAAATGTATCTAAAGTTTCTATAACGGTATTGGTTAAAAGGAAACATACCAGCTCATGTCGTTGAAAATTTCATATTTTTAACATAATAAGTAGATATTTGACATAACTGCCGAATATGCGCTATTAAAGTAGAACAAACTTTATTAAGCATATTACTCAGCGGAAGACTAATTAAACGTAAATAATTAGTTTACAAAACTGTAGAAAACTATAACATTACAGAGTAGCATACAACAACAAAGTACAACACAGTATAATCCATACATAGCAAGTTGTACTTTCAGTTACTCTTGTGGCAACGACGCGCGTTAAAACCCGATAGAAACTTGAAAGAAGTTAATATAATTTATCTGAAAGTTGTTTAAAAGATGAATAATAAATTTTGCAAAGCATCAGTGAAGGAAATAATTGAATTTGTAGCGAAATTACTTTAATATCTGGCGCTTGTAAATGTATATTGGTAGAATGGATAAAATACATTTACAATGTGCACGCATTGTTTTGCTCCTTGATGAAAATTACGACAGCAGTGACTATCTATGTTTGACTAATGGTGTGTATAATTAAGTACAAGAATAATTGACGACTCAAAATTCAGTAGAATGGCAATAATACAATTATAAATTGTATTTTTACTGTGACACAATTATTTACCAGAAAAATGTTTGCGTAAAGAAAACGAATATTGGTGGAAATATCGCTGCTATATTACTTATGTATAAAAATTACACATTATTTTCAGCGAATAATAAAATAATTACATGTAAAATTTGGAGTAGTTTTTTATTGTAAAGGATATAATGAAGAATAATGACATACACAGCAGAATTTGTTAGTTTTTGTTGTAAATTGTGTTCAAGTAAAACAGCAGGTTTTATTACCAGTGTGTTAAATAAATAGATTTTAGTAACACTTAAAATATTTATTCGTTAATTTGAACAATATCTTCTTTCTTGCACAACTATATTTTATCAACATAATGCATGTGTACACAAAAATATATATTAATTGAAAATGAAAGGTTTATTTTATACAAATCACGAAAAGTGATTTGGTTTTTCATGCTAGATCCGCAGTTCTTTTATTCCAGGTAGATTTTGAAGTCGACATTTCTACAGCAGAATTACTACGAAGTGCGTCCTTTTGGCCTGGAAAAAAAAATTTCATTAGAAGCAATGCGAGGATTAAGAGTATCAGCAATTTCACTTAAATTGTGTGAAGGAAATTTATACTGTTATCACTGTTTCATAAGCTACTTCCTCTAATTATTTACATCTGTTAAAAGAGTTTATGTACATACTTCTGCAGTAGGGGCTTCAAAGACTAATAATCGAAATCCCAAAAGTAAACATATACATTGTCATAATTATAACCATTTATTTCAGTATAATTTGAATAAATAACGCCTAATATTCTAGGACATCGGAGTACTGATAGTGTTTAAATTTAAATTTAATCTGTAATAAAGTAACGTAATGATGTCCAAACAGTAACACATTTCTTAAAAAATGTTAATTTTTCTGTTTGTACTTTTTGTAGTCTACACTAGGGGTAGTGTGAGGAAAGATTTTCTCTCGTAGTAAATAAATAAACTTAGCTTTGCGTTTAAAGATCGATCTGTTTCTTGTTGAAAAATAATTATTTTATAATTTGCATTACTAAGGTTAAAAATAGTAGATATTTCCATGCATACCAGTGTGTTTTTATTTATGACGACACATGTTGTATACAGGAGAAGTCTTAATTAAACTGACACCTTTTGCCATGTGATTCCTGACGACAAATTATGACGAAAACTTAATAGAGCCTTATCGTCTAAAGTCATTATTAAGTAAGGTAAACACTCTTAAAGTAAGAAGACGGGGGATTCTTTTGTGTTCGTAAATAAAAAACTACGCGATATTAAGGACCAATTCGTCGTATAAATTTTATGTGAAGGAAACTCTTAAATGGGTTTGTTGGCATTTTGTAAAAAAAAGCATTCCTCTAATATTAATAAAATCGGTAGGGGTGTAGTAATTGTTCGAAAAGTTACAATCGTAAATTTTAATCAACATTTTTGATAGATTAAAATCTAACAGGTTGACAGAAAAATAAAATGTCGCCGTCGTATAACACCCTTAGCAAGTTACTTCTCGTTGAAGTTCCTTTGGTAGCCATTTAAAATGTTTATTAATAACACCTCTCGCTATGCAACCTGTGTAGCGTGTGCTAGGCGGTTTGTCTACTACACTGGCGCAGTGCTCTGCACATTCGTTCAGTTGGCATTTAAGCCGTGTAAGTTGTGTCAGTTATCACACATTCACCTAGGAACAACTGAAAATATCGTAAATAACAATAATGACATATCATTAAGAAAAATACGAACATAACATTGTAAATTACAGATGTTAATTATAAGTTCTGATCTTAAAACAGCCATTGGTATGGTATTAACGTTTACAGATCATGTTACACAGTTGCCTGAAGAGGTGAGCTAACATGTCGACACACGAATAACAGTGGCGCAGAAAGGATTGACAGATTATACCCAACATACGTAGTGTGATCTGTATTAAAGTATTGTGTTCTTACGTTTTAAATATATTAATATTAACAGGATTTTTCAGTTGTTACTCGGTAAATGTGTTATTACTACGGACAGAAAAATTTCGCGAATTCAATGAACTGCAGGCTAGAATCCATTGCACTATACACACTCAAGATCCGACCATTCGTCAACTAGCTGCTACTCAGTGCAACAGCAGACAATGAAGAAATAGATTAGGCTTGAACATGAATAGTACAATGGATTCTAGGCTGCCTGCAAGGTCATTGACATCGCGAAAATTTCCTGTCTTGAGATAAAATCGACATAACTTACACGGCCTAAATGCCAACTGAAGGATTGTGCAGAGCACTGCGCCAGTGTAGTAGACAAACCACCTAGCATACGCTACACAGGTTGCATAGCGACAGGCGTTATTAATTAACTTTTGAAAGAGTGTCATTCAAAGGCGACATTTTGTGTGTTCCTGTTAAAAATTTCTTACCTAATCTATCAAAAATACTAATAAAATGCACGTTTCCAATCTTAAAACACAATGACGCCTATACCGATTTTATTAATGTTAGGGGATGATTTTACAAAATGCAAACAAGCACTTCTAACAGCTTCGTTCACATACACGTTATACGAAACATTGGTCATTAATATCACGTCGTATCTTACTTACGTACACAAAAACATTCGCAAAACTCTTACTTTAAGTGTCAGTACCACGCTTAATAGTAATTTAGGCCATTAGGCTCTACATCTTGTCGTCATATTTTGTCCCGGAATCACTTCTCAAAAGGTGTCGGTTTAATAAAAGACTCATTCTGTACAGGTAAATACTAAAAATGTGTAATGAAATTTGTATCGAACTTAAAAGTATAAACAGAAAACATGCAATCGTAGAAAATAACTTTTCTTTGCCAACTTTTTGAGCAAACACATTGTTAAAATAATGCGTTTCTGGCGAACGTACTTTTAAGCCGTCGTTTCTGACTTAAGGGGATTATACCAAAACTGCGTTATCTATATAAGATATTTGCTAAACAATATGGAAAAACTGTTTTCTAAGTTAACTCTTTTTATTGTTCTGTTTTTTGATATGTCAAGTAATGATCAGCTGTTGGTATGACACGTTCGTGAGTTCTTTTGTAAATAGTAGAGAGTCAATAGCTTCACATATTGAACAGTATTACATTTTCCTTCAGAGCTGAACGCACATCCTAAGAAAGGAATTTCTTATTGTTCGCACTACCTATAATAATTATATTAGCTGTATTGAAAAGCGGGTAACAAATTTTCAAATTAAATTTTCCCTGGTTTTAATTAATTGGAAAATATTTTAACTAAATTTCAACTAGCACATTAATTCCATACGTAAAAACCCCATATGATTAAGGCACTGACTGTAAAACTTTCGTTTTCTCTTAATTGTTCTGTGATTTAAAATTTTTCTTCTTTTTTTTTAAAAAAAAATTGAACTTTTTTTGCTGCAATACTACTAATTAATTTAGCTATGTAAATGTGACATTTCTTTTTCTTCTCCTGTTACATTGTGAAATGCTTTCTGGTTGTGTATACTGTGGTTAAGTGTAAGACAAGGCGACTTCACCTTAACTTCATCCCATAAAATTAGGGCGAATAAATAAATAAACTAATCGTGCATTTTTAAACCATGCACTAAGAAGTATATAAATATACACTACTTGTACATACCCTTTCTTAGAACCGTTGCCAAAGTTAGGTCCACCGTAAGCAGTCGCATGACTTGTAGCAACTGCACCTTTCCCGTTGCTATAGCTGTTGGCGATGGCAGTTGCTACTCCGGGATTGAGAGGGCCACCTTCACCTTGACCCCTGCTGCCATAACCGGGAAGACCAAAGTAGATGGGAAAGTACGAATTGTAGTTCTTGCCTGGTCCTCGCCTTTTCCCTGGAATGAATGGCTGCTCTTCCTCGTCATCGTACTCATATTCATCGTCAGGTTTCTTAGGTGGAGCCTTCGGTGTCTTGTCACTCTTTCTTACGCCATTTCCATTTGTACGTCCATTTCCATTTCCGCTTGGATGATTTTTTCCGTTCTCATTTTCGTTTCCGTTTCCGTATGGCGAATCCTTGCTGATATCAGTTTTCTCGGGTGCTTCTGGTGTTTCCTGAACATCATGGACTTCAGGGTTCGCAGAAGGAACTGGAACTCCACTTTGTACATTAGGTACTGATTCCGGATTTCCGTCAGGAGTGTCTAAAATCAGAATATGAGAAATTGAGTGAACATAATATTACATGTAGTAGTTTTTTAATTAAATATTTTAGTTTACGATTTTACAAGCATTACAAAATCTAAAAATGTGTAATTTTATTGAATAGCTAAATACAATATTCAGTAACAAATACAGACAACGATTTAAATTTTTTGCACGATAAAATAATACACATTTATTTTTATTTGGACTACTTCACTTATCCCAAATATTTTACCTGCGGAATTTTCACATTTATATAAAAATAATAATTTGAACAATATCTAATGCAAATAATTAAAGACACGAAATAAATGCTCGGAACATGGTAAACGATTATTACGTACACAAAGTATCAACATAAATAATGAGTGCCAAACTGTCGTTATTACGTTGTTAAGCTCATCAAGATATCTCAAACACTATATTACCAATGGCAAGTGACAAGCGTAGGTACAAGTCTTAAGATGTGTAATGTCAAATAAAAATGTTAAGTGAAATTTCATTTTATGTACGTAAATATTTATTAAGAATTAATAAGTAAACGGTAGAATAAACTATTCTTTATATTTGGTAATAAACACAACAAAGGCGGAAGTGTCGTAGGAACAAACGTTTGGCCTAACCCCGATAATGTCAGTATCAGCTTTAGCGATTCCGCTTTCTTTTTCGCTTAAAAATTTAATCAATTAACTGAACTGCAGGTATAAAATGTGAAATTGTTTCTTAGTCAAAATTAAATAGGAACACAACAGCAAAGGGTTACTAAAGAACTAGCTATTGGAAATTAATGTTTACTCACATTCCACAAAGTTACATAGCACATCACTATATGATTAAAAATTGTTGATTATTATGATCAGAGATGCATTCGTGTCATTCATTGCTACCAATCTACAAGGCTTGCCAAAACTCATTTCAAATTTTCTCGTGGGTTTCATGTTTAATGTACTTAGACATACTTTAATTTTTAAGGGAGCGGCACACAATGGGAAATTTCTTGGGGTAGCACTAACTATTGAACAGCTTGTATTGATATGTGCAATTTGTGAAAATTTGGCAGTAAAAAAAAAATTTCATTTTATTCTGTGCAACATGTATGCAAACCTACATTGTTAACGAATCATAGCAATTGTTCTAATGGAACACTGACTGTTTTGTAATGAACACAAGGTATTTGTTGACAAAATATGTTGTATAAATGCAACAGCATACAAATTAAATTCGAGAGTCCACATATAAGTATCCTCACAATTAAGGCACCGGCCCCAATTCTGTACTTGTTACTTTATATCATTTGTGAAAGATACTGGTTGACAATGAAATCTTTCTTTTACAACATCGCGAACTACTTATGTTTGAAGAAGATATATCTTGTCTGTAAGGCGTGTGAGCTATAAGAATACAGGCGAAAACGACGCACTGCATCGTGTGTCGCATTAGACGCATGTTGTTTACTTTACCACTACACTTGATGAAGTACTATTTTGAATGAAAATTGAATCTCGTCCCTTTGTACTCGGCTGGATGCGTCCATAACGAAACACAATTGGTTCAACTTTCTTCTCTACTCTGTGGACATGAGACGCCTATAAACCGTTTCCAATGCAGTTACAAAAAATACTAAGTTTCTTATTACATGGCTTCTCTACCAACTACATTCTATGATTATTTAGAGAACCCTTATAGTTAAAGTGCTATTTCTAAATTAAGAAACATTGCTGTGCAACCCTACCAAGAAAATTATTGCATAGAAAATAACTTAAAAAGTTGAAAGGGCAGGTTTATTTTTCTGCCAACCATGCTGCATATCACCAATCTGGAATGACAACTGCAGTGTGTTGTTGTGTCCCTGTGTATCAAAATATTTATGCATACAAAAATGATTTAATTTTACTCATATTTCCGTGACAGTAGTGTTTCCACTAACATACATATATTTTAGCACTTCTATTGTTTTTGCACCTTTAGAATGCGTCAAAGTGAAAGTAACCTGGCTACTGAATCACTATTTGTATATTATGCGTATGCCAAATTACACATGCAGAGAAATAAAAATAAATAGCCACTATTGGAATATATTTTTTTACCAACTGGCTAGAGAAATTATTGAAGAAAACGTCTTTTTATAGCCAAACGGTGTAAATTTACAACAAGCTCAACATATAAAGACAGTATTTCTTACAGCGTCACGAAATTTCTTCATTAGCATTCGTCGTATATCAACTGGCAATTTTTCGAGTACCTACCGAGATTCCAATCTACATCCCTTGAGTTATCAAGCCATTAACTAAAAGACCACACTATTAACTTAAGTTGTAACACGTTGTCTATGGATTAAATTTTATAAAACTTTATTATTGACAATTATTCATGTATCAGAATTTGGCTAATGTTTTAGAAATAGCTTATTATAGTTGCATTTAGTTTTTGCTTAGCAATTAAACAAATGAATACATAATACTTACCATAAAAATAACAACGCGATAGTGTACGTACGTTAAAACACAAACTTAAATATTTACATAATTGTTAATGAAGTTATACATTTAATTGTAACACATGCTTGGATATTTAGCTGCAGGATTGTGGCGTTTTTAATATTATTAATGCAGCTTCATTTACAATTAAGGAGTGTTAGTGGGAAACGATATAAGTGCTAAATAGTAAGTTTTACAGGAAAATAAAAAAATAAAAAAGCATGTCACATATAATTTTACTATTCGAATGATGTGTTACATTTATTTACCGGATTGTATGTGTGTAAATAAGTGGTACAGAAAATGTTTTTAGAAAAATGTTACTTTAAATTTCACTTGTATCATTCTCCATGTCAATAGTTATGGAGTTGCACCAAGTGCATTCTACGGACGTTTGTTTGAGCTGAGCAATGAATTATTGGCACTTATATCACTTCTCACAGTATTAGCAACATGGCATATAATTCTTTCAATGGAAAACCTCAGAATGTGATTTTCTGGCACTTCGTTTCCCACACACTCCTCAACTATGCAGAACAATTTTAAATTTTCCTCTACTAATGTTTTCATTTTTAAAAACATAAATACAAAATTTATACAATTATTATAACCGTTAAGTTACTCTACATAACAACTTAAATCTAACTGTGGCAAAATGATTGAGTTTTAACAATAAAGGTAACGTAAAAAATTTCGCCATTAGGAAAAATTACTACCCAAAATTATAATTTTCAGCTAAGATATAAACACAAATTAACATAATTTATCGCTGGTAAAATTATTCTACACAACTAAGCTACTAAAATTTTAAATAAATAATTATGTTTTACAATGACAGTACAGTGAAATAAAAAATACTACGCCGATTGGAGAAATAACACTACACTGATGTGTTGTTGTACACATTCAAAAAAGGCGTATTTTAACATGTACATTTTTACTAGGCTGTAGATTTTATAATTTTTCGGTAGAAACGTACAGCCCTAATTCTATTTCTGGTAACATTTAAGTACAATTTCACACAAAGTATTTGTTTTTGAAAACTGCACACACTGAAATTGTAAAAGAAGCCAAGAATTGTATGTGTAATTTTATACTATTATAGTGAGAGCAGCAAAGAAACATGTAAATGGTGCCCCGCAAGATATAATAGAGGGTTTACGTTTGCTGAAATGACTGGTATGCATTGTGTCTCAATCAGTGGTAGCGCATACGAGGTTTACTTATATTAACTGATGAATCAAAATGATATCATCCTCACTGACGAATAAATATCTTATTTGGATAAGCGCTTGAACTTAGGAGGTTTGTCATAACCAACACTGTTACTATTGACAGTGTTGTGATGCTTATCACAAAAACAGACAATATTAACGTATCTCCGAAGTGCTACTGACTCTTATAAGTAAATCGGTCATACAATACCCGCCAGACGACTATTCTGACAGTTCTACTAGAATACACTTTGTACAACGCCATTTTAAATTATGCGGCTCTGTAATAAGTCAGCAGTTGACTCCATTCGTTGATTTCTTCACTGATGTGCTGACAGACCTGTTTTTTTAGTGTTGAAAATGTTATATGATGCCTTACGGGCGCGGTCTACCGCATTTTTCATCATCAAAATTTTATTTTGTATTTGCACCAAATATTTTTTTTTCATATTTTAGACACAAAATGTGACTAAATTTGGCTCTTATGAAATTTTTTTATCCCTCATAGTTTTCGCGTAATGGCTTGTTAGTCATATTTTGCATGTTTCCGTTTTAACGACTACACTAAAACCAACTGATATACCAAACTAAAAAAAATCACAGTGGATAAAGACATTGCAGGCTACAATGACATGCTCATGAAATTAATGAATAAAAATTATTTGAATTTTAAAAAAATGCTGAAACTGTTAACATAATTTTGCATATTAAAAAGATTTTAAAAATGCCCGGTTTGGCTATCTGCTCCTACACGAGATGAACGTTAACAGCACATATAAAAGCCGGAACATATTAGTCCGACAAGAAAATATTCTTAAATGCTATTGGTATGCAGACGAAGCTCAAAAATGTTACATGGCAGGCATAGGACTGAATCTCCAAGAAAACTGATAACCCAGTCCAGGAAAATAACTTTTAAATGTTTTGATTTGCTCGATTTAGTTATTTTCAGTGACACAGTTCTTGTTAGCGAATTAATAAGTTGTGTATAAATTAGCAGTTACGATTTAATTCCAAATTAATAATCACCGCGAGAAATTCGTTGTACGTAAAGTTCACAATTAACGTTTTTGTTAGAAAACCAAGCAAACCTGATTGGACCTAAATTCTGAAGTAAAATTGGGATTGTTTCTAACTGCATATCTTTTGCTCATAAGGTGGTAGCTTCAAACTCGATTTGATGATGAAGAGTATATTTTTCAGCCATACGTATAAATTTCCCAAACAAGAACCACATTGATTAATTAAACTCTTTGTAAAACGTTTAAAATTATTTACAAATAATTTTAACACAACTGTTTATAATTAATTTTTATTATATATGTACACATAATTCAGGATGGCCCTAAAGTCCCGCATCATAAGAATTTGTGTTCTTCACGTTGCAGGTGAACAGTGCTGACTATTGAAGAACGTGTCGGAGATTACCCTGCTCTGCGGAACATGCATGTTCGCCTGCAGCTGTGTTTTGATGTTTAAGGCAATCATATTGAGCATATGCTATGATTTACTTCACATAAATTTAATGCAAGTTGCTCTTCCTATTATGTGGGACTTTTGGGCCAACCTGTACTTGCAGGAATATCTTAAATAAGAGTCATAAAGTATTTATTGTAAAAAAAGATGATGTTCGCAATGCAGAAATTAACATTTGGACTCCCTTAAACAAATTTAATCTTTGCTTTACAGAATCATCGACTGCCAACTTTACAAATAACAACCATCGAAAAAATACGGATTTGAAGTCTTTCCCTACATACGCTTGAAATGTGTTGCAACGTGTGAAGTTTAGACGAAAACACGTAATATTTTTAAGTTTTCATACCTACGAAAAAACACACCCTTCAAACAATGTCAAAATTATTTTTAAAACTTAATGAGTTGCGCTTATTAGATTTTAGGGCCTCTCATAATTGTTCAGAACGTATTTTCAGGCTGCTGTATAAAGGTGAATACCAACAGGGATTCGAAAAACACAAGTATACAAACCTGTGTGGGATTTTAAGTGCTACTTCCAAATAAAATGCACTGGTCACTGCTTAACGTTCCATACGAGAAAGCCAGTTGAAAACTTGCACGTTTAGTTTATATTGCATTATGCACGCCTGTCAGCTGAACCATTATCTCTCCATAGATTTTGGGCCTCACACGTACAGACGCAGCCTATCTACGTAGTCCACCTTGAGCGTTCTTCTGATAATAAGGGACTTTATATGTTTGGATATCCGTAGATTATCTGAGAAATGAGTGTTGGGTGACTCAACATAGAAACATACTGGATTGCTGAACATAGTCTTCAGACCGTACCTGCTGGAACTTCCGGAAGCACTGGATCACTGAGGATTGTGACCGGAGGTTCCGGCTGTGTGACGGCGTCCACCGGCGAAAGTGTCACACCAGTAGAGTCCGGCTGCCCCTGAGGAATATCTTGTCCGTTCGGCAGACACGTCCCGCAGTTCGGCTGAACGTTGGTTGGCTGGTACTCGTTGCCATAGTAAGATCGCGTAGAGACACTGTTGCCTGTCACATGAATGAATTATTAGTACATTGAAATTAACTTTAGTTTCTGCTGTTTTTGAAATAATAATACTTTTAA
>PNEQ01037118.1:19527-91937 GCA_003012365.1 Medauroidea extradentata
AGAAATATTTTATAATGTGTTTGTCAATGCTTCAAGCCGTAGACGGTGACGTGTAGTTTTGATGAGATTTTTTCCATTTCATTATATTTACTGGTTTTCAAGTTTTGTATGAAGTAAAAATATGCAAATTTTGACTTTGAAGTGACATTACGGGAAAACTAGATGAGCTAATTTTTTTCCGTTAGATGTTAATGTACTCCTTTTAAGTAATGTCTACAAAACTAACACTATTTTATACAAAAATATAAAATTATGAATTTTTCCCCACTTGAACGCCCTTAAAAGAGAGCCAATATAAAAAAAAATCTGACTGGCAGTTTTGTTTTAAATAGTTTTGCCGTGATAGATAATTTTTGCAAAGCAAGCAATTATACGGTTTTGGCTAAATTTTTATAATAATTAGCTAAATTCATAGTATTTATTTCCTTTAAAAAATCAACCGCGTGGGAGAAGACGATTTTAAACAAAACTATCAGGTAGATTTGAGTGCGTTAATGACTTGACGTTAAAATTGTTAATACTTGGTTTAAGATATTTGCAGACCAGAAAATTGTAGATTTTGCTTAGATAACACTATTAGTCTAAGCTGTACCAGAAGTTCTGTTAGGTAAAATAAACCGAAGCTTTTTTTACATTTTAAAATGGAACTAGTAGATAATCACTGATTGGCATTTATTTTTAAAGGATTTGATTTGTTGAAACGGTTTCATCAATAACGTGTAAATAACCACATATTGCATTCGAGAAATAAATGCACATTTATGAATAAGTGAAATTCACCATAAAATAAATAAGTTAGTAAATAAATAAGTAAGTAAATAAACAAGTAAGTAGATAAATACATGAATAAATAAGTATGTGATTAAATAAAAATACGTATGTTCAAATGTATAAAAATGCACTTTCTCCTACAATTCAATTGTGCTATTTTATAAATTTTTCTGTAGTTCTGTAAAAAGATACACGAAAATTAAAATGTTCAGTCATCCAAGGTGATTTGAACCTAAGTTTCTTAATGTGTAACTTTGCCATTCTACTCATTGAACAACGATGAAAACGTTATGAATAGAAATATCCTTTGTTTGTTTACTTATTACTGTTCACTGGTGATATGTGTTACGTTTGTCCAACTATTTACCAGTTAAATGTTTGTAATAAATTAAGCGAACTGAAAATTACTAGCTTGTGCACAAACTAAATACAACATAAGATTGGGTATACACGTCTACTATGCATTGAACATATGTATATAAGAGTATATATTATAAAGTCCATAACTCACTTTTAAACAGACAATTAAATTCCGTTGAATTTAAAAATTCAATTGACCTAATTATATATATATACATAATATAAAAACACACACATATAAAGAAGAATACCTGCTGCAAATGCCGTCATTGCTCCTTGTGGTTCGTAGTTCCGTGCTTGGAAACGAGGATTGTAGTGGTAGCCTCTTGGAGCGCTGAAGTAGCTACTATACATTATAGCTCTTGTTGGAATTGCTGATCTCTTTATCCGTACTGCAGGTGAGGCAAGATATTCAGCTGCATACATTTTTTCTGAAATAACAGGCAGGCTCTTGAAATTACCTTGAAATTATGTGTATATTTAACTAAAACATAGGTAGTTTTCTTTTTGAACGATGATTAAAATTTACACAGCTTGTATTCAAATAAAATCGTAAACGTATAAGTGTAAAGAGAGCACATATGTGTTTTCATGTTAATTTTTAAATCATACGTTTTCATTGGGAATATAATTTTAGAAGTAAAATTGAACATCTGAGCTTAAGCAAATGCATGAATACAGTATTGCAAGTAGTAATACCTCAGAAGTAAAAACTTAGTACGTATGCATACACATACTCTATCTTGTTTGAGTAGTAGTTCACATTGGCCTCCTGGGTAATGTTAAAGGAAGTACGCCGCACTACAAATAATCAGTTATCATATAGAACGGAACAGATTATCATGGATTAAGTTCTGATATATATATATATATAATTACTTCATGATTTTATGACAGTGAATTTGTTAGTTTAAAACATGATTACAATCGTTAATAAATTGCCCATAAAGTAAAAATATCACATAGAACATTGCGTTTTGCAACAAATAATAGAAAACGGAACGTAATAAATAAAAATAAAAAACGCATATCTTTCTTTGATGCGGAAGTGTCCCTCCCCCTTCGTCAAGCAATAACGCACATGAACGAACTACCTGCGAAAAATATTTTGAGCTTTTACCCAAACTGTAAACAATAAACAGCATTACAGAAATAAATATTTTCTAATATACTGTATAAAGTTCACATAAATAAAACAAATAATAGGGAAACAAAATGATTTAAAATGACTCAGAAATTAGCCATATTCATATACATACATTTTATCACAACTGGAAGCAATTTTGTGTAAGATTATTATTTCCTGACTTTTTCCGCTGTAGCAGTTAAATGTCTTCATATGCCAATAATTTTATTCAATGCACACTCATGTCTTATGCAATCAACATTAAGTGACATTTCCATGGATTGGTGCGTAAATACAAAATTGGATAGTTAAATTCCAATCCTAGATTAAGCTGTATAGGCCTAAAACTTTAATTATAAACAAAAAATTTCTTGGTCAGATAATATAAACTTTGTTAACGTATTTTCCTCTCTGTATTTGCCACTGCAGTTAACGAAGTTTTCAATGCTCTCAGTAGGCGAATACTATTTCTGTCATTAAATGTATCAAAAAATTGTAATGTCATCACTAGTCGAATAGTTCTCCTTATTTCTTAGCGAACTAGTTACGTACGTGACTCTTGAGCAGGCAACAATGCAGAAAGTGTCGCTCCAACGCTGATCAACAAGACTAGATTCTGTACTTGGAGAAACATGTTTGCAGACCTGGAGAAAAAAAGATGGGTTAATAACAGTTCTACTCCTAGTTAACATAATCAATATTTGACTTAATTGTAGAGTCAGGTATTTCTATGAGTTTTAAAAATATTTATCACACGGAAGGCGCAATTCATTGAAGCCTCAGTTTTAGTCTGAATATTGTGAAATGTAGTGGCGAAACAAACAGCCTAACGTACGTGTTAGCGCTGGAGCAATAAACTTTTTATTTATCCCAAAATAACTTATTTTAATGTCTGTACTGGGCCACCGAAGAAAAAATATATTTTTATGCGTCTCGTTGAAAGGCTGTGTGTTATTTATTTGTCTTCGGTTTAATGTACTATAAAAATACGAAAGACTATTCAACCTTACAATTTATATTACATAATTTCAGGTTAAAAACATTTTAACAATAACGTGTTTTCAGGACACAACTATAACCTCAGTAGAGCAAGTTATAAAAAAAAACACAAAGTCAACGGGTAAGTAACACAAATATACAAGCAAATGTCGTTTCTCATTCGTCCAAGTAGAGAGTATAAATATTTCCTGCGTAATTATAATAAAAATAAAAGCTCACTTAGTTTTATTGGGAAACAATTTTACCAAACACATTTGTCGATATTGATTCAACAAGATTTTACAAATTTTTATGGTAGTTGGCTAGTCATTGGTTCATGATTGTAGTCTGAAAAGCCATTACGTGTATGTTTGCCGACTTGCACCTGTTGAAAAAAAAATGTTCTTTTAACAGCCACAGGACTTCTTTCAGCATATGTTTTTAGCATGAAAGCATATAGTCTGGTGACGGTTGACGCCATAGTTTGGGTGAAGGTAATCGATTATAACACTAAATTGCAGCCCTTCAAATTTCTATAGTTCGTAGAAAAAATTCTGGCAACAAATGGAACGTTAAAATAGAAAAAAAAGAATAACAAAGTATCAAATCTCGAGCAAAAACTTATAGCACAAAGGAAACATATCAATATTTATATTATAAAATAATATATTTCACATGGAAAGGTTTGCTGTTCGCACTAATGACGAAACGCACATGTGAACACAATAATGTAATTCATATGGGGCAGCAGAATCTCTACCAATGTGGGCGGGTTTCAGCATTGTAAGTGTAGAAATTAAAAATGTAAGATATGCCATGGAATGTGTAAAATAATACATACTTAAAGGGCGGAGGTCGCAGCGGCGTAGTTGCCATACCGCTTGTCACCCACCACAACGATCCGAGCTGGATTTCCGGCGTTGTCGATTACAATTATTTTTACTTCAGCTCGCGGGTTTTTCTCAGAGCACTTCTGCATTCCGCTTTTCGCATTCAGTCACTCTTCCATCGTAGGGCCTCACTTCACGTCGTCCTTAGAGTGATGACACTATGAAATAAAAATAAAGTGATTATTTAAAGTATAACGTCCATTTGAAACTTTCTGCCTTTTGTGATCGTTGTACGAATGCTTTCTTGCATTATAAAAATGTAGAACTACAGATCATTTGTACGAGTAATTTTACATTTTCATAGAGAATATTACTAATTCTGAGTAGAGTTGTCCAGTTTTCCTAGCCATTGCCTTCCGCGTGCATCTAAACATCTTCATAGTCGCACCTAAATCTGGTGGAAAACTACAAGCCTGTGTGTGATTAGACGGGACAACCGGCTCCGAACTGAAAAAAAAAAACCTTCTCTCATCTCAGATACATTCAATTTGTCTTCAAGCAACGACTTTAACATTGCCCAAGCTTTCTTCTTGCCTCACCCAGCGATGGTAGATACACTATCGCGGTCAGTTACCGCTTGAAACATCGGTTGATATCGTGCTCGTTCTGGTCTGAAACTATGAACATCTTAGTGGGCTGTCAAGTGCCGCAAACTATTTCCAGTGCCCAAACAATTCCAAAATTCGGTATATGTTTGAAATTCTTGTACCACAAACACAACAAACATCGCTACATCTGAATCAACCGAGCATATCAGTACGTAACCGTGTTGTGAAACATGATCATAATATAATAAAATGTGTGTGACTCTTCCTGGTTACATGGATAAAAAATTGCAGTTCTTTGCCGAAGTGGTCTGAGCAGAAATATATTGTCGTTTGTTATGACAAACTGCTTATTCTCCTCAATAAATTCTTCGAAAACAAGGGATTGTGAAAGAAAAAGGAAAAGCTCTTGTTTGTTTCTGTCAAAAGTAGGAAGTTTTACAAATTTCTTAGCATACTTGCTTTTCCCACAACACGCCGCCGATCTCCTATCCCAAATTTTAATATTACTGCGCCATTCATACAATCAACAATGTACTTATCCTATACCAAATCCATGTATGCAATACTTTTCAGTTATGTGACTACGTATTAAAAGAAAAGCTCGTGGGTGTATTCCTCAAGTTTTTTTGCATTGGTTGGTTTAAATAATTCATGCTATAGCAGCTCCATGTAGAATTACACAGGTTGCAGTTGGAGCTAAAATGTGTGGGTTCATATTGTTCTTCCAAGCATGTGAGAAGGTCATTCTTAGCCCAAAGCCGAATTCATCCTTCATCAAAAAGTGCAGTAGGACATTCTTGATTCTCGTGTTTGAAAACACATCAATGTTCCAAGCTCTTGCCTGACAGCCAATAGACAGCTGTGGGAATAATGCAACATTATTTTTAATTTATATGATTTTTTTACTTCCATTTTGTAGCACTTTTGGTGTTGGAGCCACTTAAACGCTGCAGCTTGTTGCGATGAATTTTATCGTCCAGTGGACGGGTTTTTTTCTGTGAAATATTGTTAAGTAAATTATATAAACCGATGTTGGCCTATAATAATCGGAAATTTTACGGCTTTTACTGCCCCAAGGTATGTTATCTTCTTAGTGTCAAGAAGAAGCATGTCTGTGCTTTTTTATAAGAACTGGTTACCTAACTTCTTAATTACTCCTCAGTTACCAAGACAGCACACATTATTACCAAACGCAGCTTGGACACTCGGAATTTGATCGTGATGACGTATGTATATTAGGCGGCTAAATTTTTGGTATACAGAATTATATTCTCCAGTGAACCTGGCAACCTGTGGTTCTTCAACCATCCAGCGTGAAAGAGAAGTTAAGTTATTGGTGAGACCTACAGCTTCTCTTCCCTTTTAAAATGGCGTTATAACGCTCGTGTGCTGGTCTATTAGAATTGATGGGAAACCACGAGCAGATTTTTGCTTTGTGAATTTGCCTGCAGCAAACTCTTTAAGTTAACTGTAAATGATGTTTGTTTGGGAGTTCAGTTTTAGCCTCCATTTTTAATTTTTCAGACCAGTGTTTCAATCCAGAAGCTAAAAAAAAACAAGTTTGCAATTAAAATTTTGTCAGAAAACTTAATTTTGAAGTGTAATGAATAAACTGAAAATTTGTTTAGTTCTTGTCCATTTTTTATTTTTACGTTCTTCCTAGGGGATTTTTAAAGTGGCCTAATATCTTCAAATGATTGTCTTGACGTGTCCATTAACGACACAAAATTTAACGCTTTTTTTTCACAAAGCATGCAATTCATCACACGAGCTATGCCGCCCCACCATACGTAAATCCTCTCTCGAGCGATGTCGAGATGGAACGGATAGTACGTGTCGGTTAGTTCATTGAAATGTGGCTGGAGCTTACAACATGTGTCCTTCAAGAGAAGGTTCGTGTCTGGCGGGACAGCGGCACCACACGCATGCGCAATGGGCAAGGCGTGTAGCTCTCTCGTGTCTTTGCGGCGCGTCCTTCCCTCTCCTTACAGTCTATCGGTCCGCTGTCTGGTTACTCATCTTGAATATTAAGCATGAAACGGCTGGCTGCAGGTGTTTAACCCGCTTGCCATGTCGCCTTCCAGGAGTTCCTCTCTCGTTCAACATCTGTAATCTGACGGCGCATTTCGTTGTCGCCGCACGACCTCGTAAAGGTACTTTACGACTTACACAAATCTCAATAAAAATATTTGCCAGTGCCTCCGGTTAACTCATTAAAATACTGCACGATGCTATTTCTTTGTCGTGGGCGATTCGGTTGTTTAATAGGGAGCTGTATATTTCCGTTCCCATTATTTCCTATTGTTTATTGCTAAAAACAAAACACGGCCGAATGTATTTTAGGCCTATGTATAAAATTTAACCTCATACATATAAAATGTATTGTTTTACCGTACTTGGATTTCTGATTGTCTAAGCTGTTCACGACCTAAGTGGATGAAAAGATAAAATAAGACACATATTCGTTCAGAATACCACTCATGACTCGAGCAAACAAAAACAACAACAAATGAAACATAAAATGAAAACTTAAGAAACATGCATCAAATTACTGAACAGGTGCAAGGTTAGGCGGGGCATTGGAGGTGAGTGATTTTGATGTGCACCGTCGAGTTCATGAGCATGGAGTAAGGATGACGATTAGTATATAATTGCGAACAATGGCAAGGGATATGTGAGTGCATCGAGTAAACCCGAAGGCAAACGGCAAAATCCACCGACATTTCTCACATGCGATAGTCGGTAGTAACTCTACCAGGATTCAAACCCGAGTCGCCGTGATGTGACGTGAGTGGTCTGGCCACATGAAAAAAAATGAAATTTGATTGTACGTTAAAAATGTATTTTTCCACATGACCGTTTATTTCACCGTGACGTACCATACGCTTGCCTACTTTAATCTGATTTATTTCACTTACGAGACGAATTTCGCAATTCGTAACCTGGTGACTCAAATAACTAACACCCATGCTGCCCCCGGAACTCAATTGCAGAACCTTTTGCCCCCGTAACCAGGAGCTCAGCATATGACGATACTGAAGTCAGCTCATTACACCACTGCGGCACCGCTGGACGTCTGTTGTCGTCGCTTTAAATAAGTATGTTCTCCTTCGTAGTTACGTCAGCAACATTGTTAGGATTCGAATGGTTGATTATATACAACGTAAAGTAAAACTCACATAGGCGAAAAAATTTTTATTTCTTTAGTAATAATGAATTGCATTTCTCGGCAAAACTCGAATAGACTGCAAAGCAATACACATTCATAATATAGGCCTATAGATTCTTAAAATTAAAATCCTTTTTATAATGAGATAAATTTCAAATTTTAAAATTACTACTGTATCTAGGAAAAGAACACATAGACCCTACTTCAGACTATGCTTCTATAATTTAAAAAAAATTTAACATACTTGTTACAAACATGATTTTCGGTCACCTCAAAATGGCTAAAGACGGCTTTTTAGGATGCAGTAACTTAGAAAATATCACTTGAATTCGTAGAACTCGAACCTAGAAGCATGCGTTGGCCTTCTCGTCATAGTATTCACAAATAAAATTTTAGGGTAATCACGTAAAATCCCACAAGAAAAAGACTACCACGAAAACACTACTCGCCAATTTATAGCGCTGCGAATAGAGGCGAGACACTTACGTGGTACTTTGGCCTTGATGGCTCCGCTGTTACCACTATTCAAATGCGAAAAATTTTAATCTTGTTCAAAGGTCTCTTACAGAATGTACTATTAATAAATAAAATATATATTACCCGGAGTACGTAACGTAGATACATCTGCGCTTATGGTATACAACATAACAATAACAACATGTAATCTTCTAATTTCTGAGGATACCACATTTTTAATTATCACTCGATTTTTGTTATACTTTTATTTTTGTTTTATTGTTGTTATCAGATTCCTAACCATGCATGCTAATTGTATAAAATGTGCATTTTTCATACTAGTGTAAGGGATTGTGCCCTAACCTATCGAGGGGAAACATTATGTCCTTACTTTTCGTGCAACATTGCCATATTCCGTAGCAGAAACGTCTCAAATTACTCAGAATTGTCACTTAGATATAACTAAGTATCTGCGCATCAACGACGAATATGTAGGGACTGCATGTTTTCGCGAAAAGAGTTTTGCCGCACTTTGTTTCAGTGCCTTACGTGCACGCCTGCAGTTATGCTTCGTGGTTACTGAGCAGCGTGCCGTTATGAACAGTCTACTCTCAATTTCCCTGAGCCAATTGCAGTAAGGTTACTGCAACACCACGCGTCTAGGATATTCGGCCACGACTCGTAAGAGTTAAAACGTCCAATCACTGACCTTGAAGCAAATATGCAGACGTGTAAGAATGTAAGACACTGAAACAAAGTGGGGCAAAACTTTTCGCGAAAATTAGCAGGTCCTACGAACATGTTGTCGAGTAACCGCGCCGTAATGAGACCAGTCTCTTGCTAGGGCTATATTGTTTTGTAAAAATAGTGGGGGTTAACTTTTGTGTAATAATGTGTCACTTGAATGATACGTGAACTAAGAGCAAATATTTAAAACACACGTGTCTAAGAAAAATTAAAAATGAGTTAACGAGAGATTTTGGCCATCGCTTAATACCGAGGTCTTCTGTGCTGATGAGAGATGACATGAAATGAGTATGGAGCAGCACCAGAATTGGAAGGGAGGGCGGGATAAATGGGAGATCCTCGAGAAAACCCGCAGGCCAACGGCGCATCGTCCGGCATGATTTTCTCATGCGAAAATCAGGGGACTCATCCTTCTGAGAATCGAACCCGGATTGCCTTGGTGGGAAGCTCCAATAAAACCAATCAGTGTCATGTTTACAAAATACGTGTTCTTCTTAGTAGCTGTTATAATATGTTTTTTTCACTTCGATGTAGCTGGATGAGGTGGACATGTCTAACACGACACAAATAACGGAAACTACTCGGAATAAATTAAATTACTATAATAACTCAATAAGTATTAATAATACGCGTCACATCGGCAATATTGCGCTTTGGATACAACATCTACAACTGCTGCGGCAGTCTAGGGGGTAGTCACGTGTACAGTCTCTAAATTGTGGGTTGACTCACCGTTGGTAGAATTTGTTTTCGATTGGCTGTTAGTCCTTATTTCCTTTCAATGGTGGGAATGTTACTTTGCAAGTCATGAACTTTCTTACTTTAGGTCTACATGTAAGATAAATTTTACTATATTTTTTAAATTTTTTTGTAATTACTTCTCTAAAAGAACAAATTATTAATTCTTAAAATAATATCTACATATACTCACAGTAGAAGTAAGTAAGATAAAACAGAGGCAAGACATTTTTGCACCTTAAATCAACTATGATGCAGAGGTTCAGATTTTTTAAACACATAAAATATTTTTCATGTATATATATATTTTTTTTTTTTCAAAACAATAACAGAAGACGTAAAATATATGACTGAGCACGTAATTGAATGAGTATGACATGATGCTAGTTTTTAGTTAATAATAAACGCCTGGCCATATATGTATCGGTGATTTTCATTTCGAATAGCTATGCATCATCCCTACAGTAAAAAAATAACTGCGTGTTAAAGATAGATTACTAAAACTTATCTACGGATGAGAAATAATCCTTTTAAAGTAATGTAGAGTTACAATTCGTTATATTTAAGATGCACATGCAAATATTTATTTTCTTTCATTGTTTTGACACTACTCAAAGTGTTGCTGCAGAATATAAAGCGGAATTTCATTTCATATTTAAACTAATTATATTTTACAGTAAATTGTCAGAGTACCATTTCTCCCACTCCTAATGCTCTTTGCGAAAAAAATAGAATATATTTTCCGCTTAGTATTTTATCAAATACCACAACGCAAAATGAAATAAATTTGTGCTGAATCATCCTGAATGTGTATAAATAACATAATATTATATACATGGTATATCAGTACAGCGGTTACAAATTTTCAGGAGAGATAGAGTACATCCAGAAAAAAGGAAATCACATAGCAATGCATGGTCGGAAACACTTTCCTACGACACAAAACACAAGAAAGACAGGACATGAACAAAAGGAGAAAACATGCTTATTAATCCTAATACAGCAACTTTGGCTGGTGATGACGATCGATGTCTCTTTATGCTCTTTTTCCTTAATTTTTTGCTGTATTAAGAATAATAAACATGTTTTCCCCACTTGTTCTTGTCCTTTCTTTCTTGTGTTTTGTGTCGTCACTACCGCGCAAGGAAAGCGTTTCCGACCATGCATTGCCATGTGATTTCCCATCGTCTGGGTGTACTCTATATCTCCTGGAAGTTTGTAATTACTGTACTGATACACACCATACATGTAATAATATTGATTATCCATATGGGGGTAAATAGAACATATTTTCATGAGAAGATCACAATTTCGAATATATAGTTTTTCAATAATATTACATTTTTCTCAGAAAATGTGAGACATCAAGTGGTGAACATATCTTTTTATGACGTAATATTATATATAAATGTGTATCGTACACTCGCATGCCTTTAAAATGATTATGCATCGTGATTTACATAATTAAAAACGACCACCGAAACGCCCATATACACCTTTATCAACCGCGATTAAAATAAACTTTGAATATTACTTGAAAATCCGAAATGAGTGTACATACAGTTATTTTCCTTTCCATTAATGCGTGAGTATTTCTGAAAACAACTGACTACTACAGTTATTAACACAAGATGAATGTCCATAACGACTATGCAAGTATCTCAGTTGTGGTCATTTCACCGAGGTGACTCATAATAAAATTAAATCAATCATAATTTTTCGCACGTAAATGTTTACAGTTTTAGGTCACATATGGGAAAACATAACATTTGGAATCATCATTAAAATACGAAATTAAAATTGTCTGAAACAATTTCAGCAGATAGTTTTTAACTGCTGTTGCTCCACAAAACTGAAGAAGTCATATTTCAGATAGGTTAATATTTATAATAACTTAAATGTTAAGTATTACAGATATGTAATATTATTTGCACATGTACAGTAAGCAACCAACAAATCATGTCAAAACATATAAAAACGCATTTCTCTCATTAAAACAAGAAACGACAATAAGGAAATGCAACATTTCAGGCACGCATTCCCCACAAAAGTAAAATAAATCTTGAGTGTCACTTTTAAATCTCATCGTTTTGAGGACAGCTATGCATACATATATATTCACACACACATGCATACACGTAATATATATATATATATATATACACATCACAAACCCTGTTCAAATCTGGAAGAGACTGTTTTTTTCAATAAACAGTTTTTATAAATACCTTGATATTTCCATTACAGTACACGAAATTAAATGGGAAACTCGTGTTGTAAATTCATGATACTATTTGACTTAAGGCAGTCGAGGTGGGAATGTTAAAAACGCATTAAAGACATATAATTTTCGCTTTTATTTTAAGCTGGAGTTAAATGATCCTGTATAAATCCAAATATTGCGATGTTTATGGGCACTTGCAATGTAAAGACTTTCCCGAAAAAATAGCGAAAATATCTGTAAAAAAATGTAATGTAACGTTATGCGTTGACGGTACAACATATATTTTCGCACGGCATTCTATTTGCTGCATGTGCGAAATTTATACATTTTCTAGTACTGCCTAAGACTACCGAATATTTTTTAAGGCGAGAGAGAGAACATGAGAAGCCCTGGCCATGTAAATCTTGCATTCAGAGCTCTTATGTTGCTCTTCCGCAGACGGATGAGTGCAGAATTTAGCTTATATCTTTAATAATAAAGGAAATATATGTCAATGACAAAGGCATTAATTTATGAAATCGTGTACCATGTCTGCAATGCAAACAAATAAATACTCCTTGAAATGTTTGCATGACTATTGAATTAAGACAATGGTAATTGAATTAGCCGCTTCAGCTGAGTCAAAATAACACTTAACTAATACTAGCAATGCCAGCTTAACACATCAAAAACATCAACATTTTCCTATCTGTTTCGTTATCTAGTAGAAAAAAATTGGTTTTCGGCTCAACTACATTCTAATAACGTAGCTTGGCACATTTTGTTTTCGATGACAGATTATCCTGTTGCGTGTATTTTAATGTATAACTTTTTTTAAGACCTTCCTCGATTAGGAGGTGATCGGATTTTGAAGTTTTATTTAAAGTGGCGTAAATACCCAATTTTCAAAAATAAATCGTACTAGTTCAATCCAAGGATGGGTTGGACCAAAAATACACAGAATATTTCTCCTTGCTTCCTCATCGTGTCCGTAGGCCTAATCTGAAGTCGTCCTTGTGACAGAGTTTTCTTATTATCTCTCTGCAGTTTTCGAAAAGTCATTTAATTATCCCAGTTCTATGCAAACGAAAGCGGTTCCACATAAAGTAACGAAAGTTTATTTAAATACAGCTGAAAAATTCACAACAACAAGGAGAAAACCACGCAAATTCAGTTGTTTGCGCCAAGAGGCTAGGCTGAAGCGGGATGCGCGTGTGTCTATACTTCTAGGCCCCGAACGCGTAAAATACGCCCATTCAAGAGCGCCGCCACCAACGCGCTTAAAATGTGTTGCAGTGTGTTCGTAAATACGAACGGAAAAATGTATTATGGTAGCAAAAATAGTTCGTGGGTATTTACCCAGAAAAATTTATTTTGTAGTCACCGGAAAAATATTTTGTTGGCACCACTAAAATATTGTTGCCACCACAAAATTATTTTGTGGTTAATACAAAATAGTTTTGCAGGGAAGATTTCTGCAGCATTTTTCTTACAGTGCGTTTCTTTCACGAAACTCTTTTACATGTGCCCATTCTGTCAATGTTCGAAATAAAATTCACTTCAAATGATGACAAGGTAGATTCAAAGATTCAAGTTAATATTTATAATATAATTTCGAAGCCCCCCAAAATGTATAAAGATAGCTTTTTCAAAATGTTATATCTGAAAAACTACTCACGGGATTCGTGTGAAACTATTATATATAAAACATGCAATGGCCTTTGCTTAAAACTCTCCTGCAATAAAAAATGGAGTCACCACTGAAACTGTCCGGCGAGTGATCTACGATACCACTGCACGCCGTTTCAATGTCTTGCGGTAGAGACGATAATGTGCTAGATGAGCCGGTCTACATCGCCCTTAGCACCGTCCCTCACTCACACAAACACATGGCCAGTTGGTGGGCGCTGTAAGCGACCACCTTACAACACGGTAATTTTCAGCGCTTGTGAAAGGATACATGAGGTGAGTATGTCGTGGTGGAAACGTGGTGTCTCCGAAAGAACACTCAGGCAAACGGCTTCGTATGGCACGATTTCAACATGCAAAAACCGGGTGACCCCACGGAGAATCGAACCCGAATGGCTTTGGTGTACTGCCCTATCCACTGCGCCAATCGCTACTCCTAAAGCATTTAATATTTAATATTTGAAACACAGTGTACATGTTTCGCCAGTGTTCTTCTTTCTTATTTTTAAACTGTTGTTATTTCTGTATTATCCTCCAATGAATTGTGGAACACAAATTTAAAATATGTGCTATTATTTGTTACAATATTTTTATCACCGCAGAAGCAAGATATTAAAACCTTTAAGCATAACAGTTTATTTTTATATGCATGAATTAAAAAACAACTTTCATGAAAAGAAACTACTTCTTTGTTGCTGGTTCCACTAGCTACTCAGGTGTAATGACAAATTACAGATAATTATACAAAATCGAGTAGGTCCTATTATTTAAACACTTAACTTACGCATGCTATTCATTCAGGTTTTAAAGCAAAATTTGTGAGGCTGTCTTAGTTGTATTGTACTTTGAAAAAATACTGAGCACATATAACGAAAACTATCACAAAGCAGTTTCTCTTACAAAAAAAATTACAGTTCACTTACATGCGTCTCGGGTAAGAAGTCTCCCTTTGCAGACCGTGTGACTAGTAAATTATCTTCTCGGTGTTACACCTCAGGATTTAAGTTTTCAGGACGAGTTTCCTGCAACTTAGCCGAAATATAACAGAACGTCGCAAAGACCAGAAGAAACTGTAGAGTAGAAGCACAGCTACACTTTTCTTCTGTGTTTGTCGACGGTTTTGGGCGTGCAGAGAAACCAGCAGTATATATACTTAGTTCTTGGGGGGCGGTCCTTCAGCTGCCATGGAGGTATGGTGGTGGGTGGCAGTAGGACTCAACCACCTTAACAAAATTGGCACAAGTCCAGGTCTCTTTACAGTCGTTCTGGTTGGGAGACAAACGCCATGGGGCAACAACTCTACATCTCCAACTGCACGCACGGATGAGATCACGCACACACGAGGTACACTCCTACATACATGATTGTGCCACGCTCAGACGTGAACACATTCCTAATACCACTCGAATGAGCGGGGATCGTTTACAAGGCAAGGACAAACAGGCCAGCCCATTTTTACTTTAGCTGAAGAACGTCAAGTTAGTTCCGTATCTGCTAACTGCATTAGGGCCTATTCACACTAGGATACTTGTGGCCTTCACCGTTGACCATCACATGTGACTCAACTTGGAAATACATGGTTTTTGAGTTGGAGTTTTCACACTAGGACACTGCAGTGTTTCGGTGGATTACTCTGACCCGGCGGTGTCCGAGCCCGGCCACAAGTGACTAGTTGGATCACAGTGTCTGGGCCTGTCACTGCTGGTGTTACACTGGCTTATATCGGAGCTTACAGACTGGGACACTGGTGACAGTGACTTGTAACGTGTATCAAAGATCGGCAATGCTGGCAGTGTCCGACACAAGTGACTCTTGAGAGTCCTAAGGGGACACTTCTAACGGTCACTGGTTACGGTTGCATGAGTCCTAGTGTAGAAAGGCCTTTACTTGCACTATGAAAACTATTTTTTAATGATTATATTCTCGCCAGTTATTTTTTAATTGTCTGATAACAACAGTTAATTCTATATTCCGAAACGACATGCTCGTGGCAGTGTTTACCTGAATATAAAATTCAGTTAGACGATTAGAATTCTTGACTCTGCTTGTTAGAGTAGGGGGAAGAGTAGTGTAAGAAAGAAAGAGCTGGTTTGTATTGATACTGTACAAGAGGATCGTGGACAAGTGGAAGATGCCAACATGGAAAACGTCGTTCGGCGGCGGCTATATTTTTTTCTTCTTCCTCAAAATATTCGTAATACCTCTCAAAAACATTTATTTTCCTCTCCATTTTTCACATTCCATCAAAGTTGCTAGGAATTCTCACCAAATCTTCAAAAATGTCTATATTTGATGCCGCAAAATCATTGGAGTCTCGCCTTCTCTTCAACAAACTTCATAGACTCCGAGGTGTCTAAGTCACAGAAGTTACTGTTCACAGTGAAAGACTTTGAGAGTCTATACTGAAATAATTCGTTATCATATTATTATTTGAAACACGTTATAATTATATTTTCTATATTACTTTTACAATTTTTATTGAATGTTGAAAGTTTATGCTGATGAGTCTCTTTTTAAACCCCTCAGGCTTATTTAATACGATTATTCGTAATTACTTTTAAATTTAGTTATTTAAATATATTTAGTATACTTGGTATGTTTTATGTCTCGTAATTGGCTCTAGTTCTCGTAAATTACTATTCTCCTTTCCTTTTGAACACACACAAGGTAAAACATTTTGCTTCATATAGTTTGTATAGTGTAAGTAGTTCCTATTCTTTAAAATAAGGTAATCTTATGTTAAGTACAACATAAACTACGTAGTATTTGTTATGGCCATGTAAATACGTTACAACGATACTGGAATAATCTCTGTGAACTTGTCCTGATAGTATGTTAGATGTCTTTAGAAAGTAAATAACAGTAGTGTAGTTATGTACTAGTACATTGCGCTCTTAAACGTGCAACTGTGTGGTCAGCTGGGAAAGATCGGAAAACGAGGGCGACGGGGTAATGCGGGCGACCACGTCCTCCACCACAAAGTACATAAAAAAATTTAATTGAAACGCAAGAGGCCAATTCACTCCTCGTAAATTGAACTTAAAGCTGTGTTACTTTTTACTCAGCAATTTGCGAAGTACAATCAGCAAAATATGTGAGTGCCTTGGTTATAATGTATGTACAATTTATCTAAACGTATACATTTAACATATGCATAATGTTTACAACTTATGCCTCACTAGCCATTTTATTTATTTGTTTGCGTAAGTTGCCAACTTTAAAATAATTTTAGACTGGTACTTTATTTCAATGGTTTTACATTTGTTTATACAACAGACATTGGCAATGTAGTTACATGAACAAAACAATGGTTCATACGTTATTTTTTTTTGTGTGTGAAGGTAATTTACATGGTGGACCGCAGTAATAAAAACTAATTAAATCTAATTTTGGTAATAATGCATATAATAATGAATAAGCTTTCTATCAGTCCTGTAGCTCCTGGTGTAACTTGCATGTATTAAAAATAGGCTAAAATTTATTCATGTCGTGAAATATAAAAAAAATTGGGGGATACATAGATATATTACTGCACACATCATGAACCAAAAACTTAAAATTTTCGTTACCTCTCTTAGTACTTAATGTGAACCGAGTCTGAAGAGACTTTGGAAAATGTTCCTCAGATATTTCATAAAAACAGAAGGGCAACATATTTTAAAAACTGAATACGGTATGCACAAACCAAATAAAACTGAAGTCGCTGTATAAAGTACTACATATGTAGGCCTATACAGTTAAATGAAATTTTCATTAATGGTTAACTTAGATATCTCATAAATTAAAGAAATTTTCATATTCTGCCAGAATGTAACTATTAACATGGTACTAACAAAATACATAAAAGTCCCGTAAGTTTACTAAGAACGAAATGTTTAGCGAGTTCGATAAAGTTCTGGAAATTGGTTATTCAGATATCTCGTGTGGCCAAAAGTGTTTAAATTGTGATCAATCAAATAATATGAGTACGGGATAAACTAAATACACAAACGCCAAGTTATCTTGCTAAATAGACTACTGTATGAGTTCAGAATTTGACAAATGGTTTCTTAGACGTCGCGTGTGATCATAATATGTTAAAATGGTCACCATTCAGAAAACACGAACATGACATTACAAAATTATAAAAACCAAGTCACCTTGCCAAACACTAGATGTGTAACGTGTAAGAAGTAGTTCTGAAAAATGGTTCCTTAGATACCTCGTGCCATCCAAATATGTTCGAACAGCTTCCATTGTGAAAATACGAGCAGAGTGAGAAGGAAAAAAAACATAAATCTCAAGTCGTCTTAATACTTGTTTTGTGTATCAATTATTGTGATGAAATTCTGAAAAAATGATTCTTTACATAAATCGTGTGTTCGAAAAGAAATAGTTTAAACAAACACTGCTTTCAAAATATGAATACGGAAGAGTGTAGTTCAGTCAATGCAGTGACAAAGGGACAAGATATACATTAACTTTCGGCAATATTTTGGCACACCAGCGGCTACACCTACACAATGTGTTTAATCAGTCAGCAGCCTTATCACCAACATGAGTAAGCTTACTCTTGCCAGAGAGAGAAAGAGAGAGAGAGAAAGAGAGAGAGAGAAAGAGAGAGAGAAAGAGACAGAGAGAGAAAGAGAGAGTAAGAGAGAGATATAGAGAGATAAAGAGAGAGAGAGGGGAAGAGAGAGAGAGAGAGAAAAAGAGAGAGATCACTCTCCCTCCAATCGCTGTGGACCAGGCTAACATGTCAGTTGAAACCATTTAACCCCCAAGAGGAGCACTACAATGCGCCGAGAATCTTATTTCCTTAAGGAAGAGCACTGGCAGACGAGAAGAACCTAGGGAGAACCCATCCCAGGGACTCGCCAGTCCACGTGCGTCTCCCGACGTTGAAGTCTTGGTTTAAGTCGGGACTCTACCTAGACCCTTAATGTGCTGCGCAGACTGCTCACGGGCACTTACGCAACAACTCATCGAGCCAATATTGAGGAGTCCACTCCAAGTGTGCCCCGCATACAGGCAACGACTATCACTATAAGTCCGATCCAGACCATGCACGGAGTAAACCTACCACAGAGCTATCTGGTCTCCCGTAGTACTATATATTTTCCACTGCATTAATAAAGGGATAGGATAATTTCGCAAATTCAATGACCTGCAAGTTCGAATGCACTGTCTTGTGTACCCTCAAGCTCCAACAATTTGTTCATTAACTGCTACTCACTGCAACAACAGACGATCAATTAATAGATGTGGCTTGAGTATGCATAGGACAGTGGATTCTAACATCGAATTCGCGAAATGTTCCTATCTCTGCTAATGGGTTTTCCCACCCTGGCCCTTACCCAGGTCAGTTGGACATGAGAGCATGTCTTGAGCAGCCATTCCAGTGTCCGAAATTCTTGACATTGATAATTCAAACTTTTGGGCCCCAAAGGCCTGGCAGCTAGGTATTATAAACCCTAACCTCATGGTTTGGCCTTGGTGCCATCTATGGGAGAAACAATCAAGGCAGATGCCTCTTTCCCAGTCCAGAGGAGACCAGAATGTAATTGAGCATACACACCAGAGACTGCTTTGGTTATTAGATCCACTGCCACTACGAGGAGGCTGCTGTTTGACTTAGGAGAGAGAAGATATCAAGCTGAGGGGTCGTGGAGGTGTAATAAGGGGACAAGTTTTATGGTCCGAAGGCTAGTGCTCCCTCTGTCCACACATGCTGCACCCTTACTTGCAAAAGTAATTCAGCACACTATGTATCCTCGCTTCTCTCTTCACCTTGCCTCTTAATTCTTGCTTTCATTTCACATACTAGACTTTCTGCCTGTATTCTTCTAAAACCGGCCTACTCACCATTTAGAAACTCACTCACCCAAGTAACATCTTGAGCATTTGCCAGAACCTTTCCTTAAGGGTCACTGGAATTTTCGTCATCGTTTTGCGAGTTGTACCATTTGTTAGACTCTTCTAACATCTTGTCGATATTATTGACATATTCGTTCCAGACATTGTGGATTTGATCTTCATTCATAACATTGACCATATTTAACTGTAATACCTCTTGCACGAGCTATATTTTAAGCCATTCCCTGATGTCTTGGGTCTTGTGACATTCATTGATGTGTTTGACAGTTTTGTCAAAGCCACATGCCTGACAAAGTGGTGACATATGCAGATTTAGTTCGCATAAATTGGCCTTGAAATTGCCATGTACAGTCACCAGTTCGTAATTGTAGTGGGGAACTGTCACAAAATTCTTCTCCATCTGTGCCTTGATATCCGGGATAAGTTCATAAGTCCGCTGTCCTTTTTCAGAGTTTGTGCATCTCTCCTGCCATTCATTCAGAGTATAGTTATTTTCTTCCTGCATTTCTATTTCTGTTGGATTTATTATTCTTGTAGCTTCAGCTAGCCATCCTCTCTCCTTCATAAGCAGGTCTCTAGGCATTGTGCCTGCAAGTACTTTGTAAGGCATTGGTTAAGACAGTTATGTATTCCTTGGTTACTACCAGGGCAGATCTTTGAGCTTTCATGAGCCTTCTCTTTATGTAAGAATGCTCCACCCTGTAGTGGTAGACAGATGCACCATGTATCATGATTAACTCAAAGACAGCATAGTAAATTATTTTAAGAGTCAAGATGTTAAGAGCCAAATGTTGTGTTTCTAATGTCCTGCTTTTGTAGAACTGCACTAGCCTTCTTTCCTACATAGTTGGTGGAAGAAGCTCAGTTTATCATCAAGGATGACACCCAGATATTTGTACTATGATTCAAATTGTACAGGCTTGTTGAGAAATCTTACGACTCTCTCGAAATTTTTTAAGCAAATTAGCTTTTGTTTTAGCATCTGAGAACTGTAGTTTAGTTGTATTTTCCCAACTTCCGAGTACCTACTTATATTACTTGGGATACAGTGTCCTCTAGTACTCTCCATGATTTCCCTTGTATGAGGACAAGACCATCATCTGCTTACCCATTCATGGTAACTCCTTCTGGACAGTTGTTCACAAGGAGAATAACAGATAATATATTCTGTAATATGGGTCCCAATACAGAACCTTGTGGGCATCCTTTCGTCAGGATATTTCCTACTTGAATAGTGTTTGTTTGATACAAACTGGTTCGTTCTTTGAAAAAGTATAAAAAGACTTGGTAGATTTTTTTGGTCATTACTTGTTCTTAAGGCCCCGTCTGATTTCTGGCCACACAGTAATGACAAAACCTTCATCTATGTCTGGAATAACACCAAAACATACTTTTCTTCCCTCTCTCCCATAGCTTTCATTACAACTGTCAGTGCTGTGTCAATCTCACTGTTTGTGTAGACTGTACCTTTTTCATTTCTTTGTAGCGAGCATGTAGACCACACTAAGGAATTCTCGTTTCCTTTATCAGCCACATAATCAGTCCAATCTTGCTTCTTCATAAACTTTATTTTGTTAAAGTAAGCTTGTTTCCTTATTTTACATGCTTAAGATAGCCATTCCTTGTCTTCTAGTCTAGCTCTGTGGAGTTGTCGTCTGTACTTACATACACACTACCTTGTATCATCAAGCTCTTCATCCCACCATGAAAGTGATGATGTTCTTAGTTAGCCTTGCTTCAAAGTTTGCTTACAAGTATAATGAAACATTTTGTAAGGTCGAAATTTTCTCTAGGATATCATGGTCTTTCGTCTTTCTCGTTTTTTTGGATGAGAGTGTCCAGAAGGATTCTGTCATGCATGTTTAATTTACATTATTATGTACAGAACAATTTCGCCAGTAGATATCTGGTGCACAACATTATCAGTACTTTTGTTAATTAAAAATCTTATAAGTCTATTGTCACATGAGTTTCCAGTTACGTATAAGACTATGAGCACCTCTGTTAATAACAATGACATCTCAATTATAATCTGTGTCGTTTGCATGAGGAATACAGGTGGCTATTCCTCCCTCTTGGTTTTGTATTGCCACGTTGTTGATCAGTATATATATATTTATATTTATTTATTTCTTTTTCAGCATCATAATTATACTTATTGTCATGCTCTGGGCGAGCCCAGAGAAGGGGGGTGTCGTAGCAAAATACCACATGGGCTTCGCGGGAAATCACAAACACCTGAATGGGCCGGCTTCTGGTCGTTGGTGGCGGGCGCGTGTCTACCACCCATGTGGCGACATCCTCTCTGAATCCTCCATGTCAAAGTTGATTATATGCTGAACCTAATGAGGTCTAGCACAGGAAGGACGAAGAAGTGGCCACTGCCAATAATTCACTCGTGGAATTCAAGTTCACTGCGATTTATTGTGATATTGACTTACACAAATGTTTGTACTTGCGTACGATCAAGTGGACTCCACACACAAAGCCAATGCACGGCTAAATCTATACAGCGCGAATGTCCGTTACGCGACTATGGAAAATTAATATCATTGATAAAATAACCCTGGGCGAAACGAGCTTGCAGGGATGGGAGTGGCACTGCTCCTGGATGAATGGAAAATACGTAAACAGTTCTGGAAAATAAATAATATTATTGATAATGATGTGATGCAGCATAAAGTTGTTTAAGGTCCAAGAGCCATGTCATGCGTAACTTACCCCCTAATGCCCAGAACAAGACTGACTGTGATGGTAGCACCCTCGCTAGATAGCAGGGTGAGCTCCAAAAGATTCCTCGCGACTAATATATGCATGAGGAGTGAAGAAGCAATACATACACACTTGGAAAATTGCATAAAACATGTCAACACTTCAAAATAATAACATACTTACCATTGCTGAAAACATGAAAATACAGAACACGGGGGATAATATATTATAGCTTTCCACTCCGGTTGTCTTGTAAATCTGTCTCTCTCAGTCCAAACTGGCATGAATTATTTAAGGATTTTACATACGACACTTTGTCTCTTAATATTAGCACTGATAAAGATTTTTAATGAAAACACTTTTCTCTTGGGTGGTAGACAGGTGTAGTGTGCGCTGTCACTCCTCATTTCGTTCAAAATTCATGCCATTTTCGCCCATTGAACTGGGTACCGTTATCTGTCAGGATTCTGTGGGATAACCCCATCTGGGGAAGAATTAATTTTCGAACACTGTTGAAATATTGCGGACGTGGGCATTGTTGACTGCGTAAGCCTCCGGCCATCTTGAGAACAGGTTTGTGATCACTACGACAAAATGCTTAACGCGTGATGTGGGGTTTGGCCCCATGATACCTAGTGCTATGGTGTCAAATGGTTTTGTTGGGGTTCTGGCCGGCTGTTGCTGTTTGCTACCTGTACACAATGCCTAGTAGTGTTTGCAGGGCGAACGTTTGCAGATATATTCTCTGGCATCACAAGCTATCCCTGGCCAATGAAAATGTTGGAGGGCGTTGTGCATGGTCTGACGTGCTTCTGGGTGTCAGGTGTGCTGGCTGTTGTGAATCAATTATAACACTTTCGCACATTCCGAGGATGGTATGTACAGTTTCCAGTTGTCGCTCCCCGCGCCAGGCGTGTTTTCACTCTACTGTCGACTATGTGCCATCTGTCCAGAATCTGTTAGCTGCATTGTTGCTGTTTCGCCTGCGCATCAGCTGAAATCAGCTGTGAGGCTATTACGGTATAGCAAAGTAGGTCAATATTGGTTATATCAAGCGCAATGTTGGCACATGTGATGTCGCGGTGTTATTTACGTTGAGCGAAAGAGGGGTATTATCTCCTCCCACTCCTCTTCATCGGGTACGGCAGTGTTTACATCGGGTGACCTTTAGAGCACATAGGCTAGCTGATCTTTCGACCCTGGCACACGTTTGATGTGAAAGTCGAAAGATTGCAGCAGTATTGACCACCGAGTAAGCTTGCAGCGCGTGTTTCGCATGTGGTGTGCAGCCAGACTAAATACCGATTGTCGGTGCTCAGTGTAGAATGCTGGTTCTTTAAGTATGGCATGTACCGCTTGAATGCTTACACCACAACTAGAAATTCTCGTTCGTTGATGTCATATAGTTTTTCTACTGGGCCAAACATGGCTCAACTGTAGTCTAGGATGTGACACTCTCCGTCTTCTCCTAGTTGAAACAATACTGTGTCTAGGCCTCGCTCGCTATCGTCTATTTGTTTGTAGAAGTGTTTGGATCATGCCATGTTAACACCTTGTATTCCTTGAAAAGGGATTTAATGTTTTGGAAACTTTTCTCCGGTGTGGCTTCCATCTAAATTTGATCTTAGATGCCATGAGTGTGGTGAGAGGTGCTGTAATGACAGCAATATTAGGGCTATACTCATGAAACCAATTAATTAATCAAAATCAGTTTCTTACTTGTTTGTGGGTACGGGAAGCTTCATATTACTCAATGATACAGACCTGTTCCTGATTAGGCTTGTTGCCATCTGCTTCTAGCATCTGACGCAGAAAATAGATTTTTGATTTACCGACATGACATTTGTGGTCTGCGGACACAAAAGGCTGTTGATCACTAATCTCTCTAAAATCAATGATAGCTTCTGAATGTGCTCCTCCCACATCTGTGACCAAAAACTACATCCTCCATGTAAGCCACTACACATTATCCTATGACGCCGTTAAACACACGAACCATCGTCGCTTGGAACGTTGACAGGGCAGATTTTAAGCCAAATAGCATCGCACAGAATTGATACCGTGACCCATCTGGGGTGGTGAATGTGGTCTTGTGTCGGTGTTCATGTTTGACAGACACTTGCAAATTTCTGCTCCATAAATCTAGTAACATCAGAATTTGACATTACCCAGAATGTTAAGGGTATTTTGACAATGATGTATGGTGGAGCTATTGATTTGGTGATTAGGTGGACTCAGGTCCACACAAAACCTCCATGTGCAGTCTTTTTTTGGGTCTAATGTTATTGCGGGGTTGTAGCGACTGTCAGAAGGGTCAATTACTCAATCTGCTAAGATTTCTGCTATTTGTAGTTTAATTATTTTTGTTGGGGTTAGCAGGTATTCTCGTGGTGGTGTGAAAACAGGCCTGTCGTGTTCTGTTCTATTATGTGTTCTGTAATATTTGTCCGCCTTAAGGCTCGGCACTTGCGAAAACATCTCTCTGTTCCTTAAATAACTTCTGAATATCATCATGCTGTTCAGGGGGCATGCTGTGGTCCAGGTCGTCTAAGTTTACCATTGATGTTTGTTATGGGACGAGTACTACTGTTTGAGTTTCAATGTCCTGAATGCTTACTATGATGTTGGCCTGTCCCATTACCTCACTGCAGGAGACAGTGGTGGCAAGTTGCACTGTCTCTTTGCACTGTTGCAGATTACGAGTGTCAACAAAGCACGGGTTAAGGAAGTTTTGGGTAGCAGCGGTGTCAACATGAGCAAAACATTCTTCATTATTAATATAAAATGGAATGAGGATCAACTTGCAGTTTGGCTGGCTGGTGCTGCTGAGCTGGTTGAGAAGCACATGTTGTTGTGTCAAGTCCGTGTTGTCAGCACTGGCTGGAAGACGGACGATGTCTGGCCGTCCTACCCCTTCTTCCCATTTCCCAGGAGTGATGGATTGCTGTTCTCTTTGTTGGCCGCTGCTGTGTGTTGGGGCAGTCGCTGTACCAGTGATACTGCCATTCAGGGCAGTACCTACAGGGATACGATGGCTTCGGAGACTTGTACCACTTCTTCCTCTCATTCCTTTGTTCTTTCTGTAGGTTAGTGTCGGTCGCTGGTGATGGCGTGGTATTGTCAGATGACTGAATGGCAGTGTCCTACTGCCCTTGTCACTATCTCCTCAGGCTGCGTGGCTGTTGTGTGGCCGTGGAGTGGAGTAGCTCTGGGTAGCCCATGTCGGTTCTGTTTCTGCCTGACTGTCCATTACCATAGCGCAGCACATGAAATATTCATATGTGCTGTGGATAAGCAGTGCCATCTCATTCTGGTATTCCGGGAACACTGTACACCTACCACCTACAGCACTGCCATTGTTGACAAGATGAGGTGATATTGATTGATGACGTTGATTTTCTGGATGGCAACCTCAGTGAATGACTCCCCTGAGTGCTGCACTTGCAGAAGGCTACTGCGTAGATGCTCGTTTGCATAGATAAGAAGTTGTTAGTAAAATTGAGTTGAAATGCGTGGAGAAATGCATTCTATCTCATTCTGTACTGAGCCACCGATCGATACCACTGCCTCATGTCACCTATCAGCTGATTGCCTATGCAGCTTGACCATTCCTCCTCACACACTCCATACCTGTGGAGTCGGCTTGCGTAGTCATTAATAGCGGCTTGCAGGTCTTGTGTTGTTGCTCCGGAAAAACTGGGTAGTGACTGGAATTTGGTTAGTGTTCTAAGAGGCTTGTCATGGTCTATGCACATGTGTTGTACATTCTGCGGACTACTGTGTATGCTGGGTTTTACGGCGGATGGTAGGTGGTGTCATTTGTGATGTGAGTGCGTTTCAGTGGTTCGCATAGCTTCACAGTATCATTGGGTGCATTCGTGACACTTAAACCCCATGTCTGTTGGTGTCGGTCACTCGTTCAGCTGAAAACGTAGTTGGTGCACTTGATAACCATACGTTCCGCACTTACACAGGCCCACGTCTATGCCGTAACACTCCGGTTATTGACTACATGTAGGTTGCAGTTCACTGCCACTTAACAGATCACGAGTGTCCTGCTTGGCTTGTGACTCGCATCTCGTACACATAAATTGTCTGTTGCGAGTATCTGATGCCTCACGTGGCATTACGCACTGCATGTGGTATTGACATCTACACTTTTTGCAAATGAGTATTGGCAGTCCGTTACCATCGCACCATAGAAGTTGGAACACTGTTGCTTGGCTAGCAGAGAGGAGAGGAGTCGTACCAAAGTACCATGCGGGCTTTGGCAGGGAAACCCAAATACCTGAATGGGCCAGCTGCTAGTTGTTGCTGGAGGGCGCGGGTCTAGCGCCCGTGTTGCGACGCCCTCTGTATATTCTATATCAATGTTTATGATATGCAGAACCTAATGAGGGCTGGTTGGTGGGTCTAGGTCCCTTAGGACCAAGAATTGGTCATAGCCAGTAATTTACTCGTGGAATCCAAGTTCACTGCGGTTTATTGTGATATTGACTTACACCAATGTTTTAACTTGTATACGATCAAGCGGACTCCGCACACAAAACCCATGGATGGCTAAAGCTGTACCACGCGAACTTCTGTTACACGACTATGGAAAATTAATGCAGTTGATAAAAAACCCCTGGGCAGGGATTGAGGTGCACTGCTCCTGGACGAATAGAAAATACGTTACCAGTTTCAGAAAAGAAATTTGACTACTGAAACCAAAGTGATGCAGCACAAAGGTGTTGAAGGTCCCGGAGCCACACCGTGTGTAGCTCATCCTGTCACGCCCGGAACAAGACCGACTGTGATGGCGAGCACCCTCGCTAGCTAGCAGGGGTGTGCGCTAAAACGATCCCTCGCGGCTGCTTACGCATAAGGAAACATATTTCATCACATTAAAACATAAACATACTTGCTGTTGCTGAAAAATATTAAAATACAAACACGGGGGAAAATTATTTATTTTATATAGCCTTCCAATCCATTTGTATTGTAAATCTGTCTCTCTCAGTCCGAGGTGACATGAATTATTAAAGGATTTCATGTATGACACTTTGTTTCTTAATATTACCACTGATAAAGATTTTTAATGAACACACATGGCGCACATTGTGCCGCAGTTAAGATGGTAAAGTTGTCACTCTGGACCGCGCTCTGTGGTTCAGAGTCGTGCAGTGAAATAAACAAACTTTTTAATTTATTCTTGTAGTCTTGTGTTGCAGTAGTCAAGATTAACGGAAAATAATGCTTATTAATGTGACGAATGTGAATTTTCTTACATCACTCCCGCACTACATACCGAAAAGACGTGTGTTCCGGCACTCTCGTAAATCGTTGGCTACGATGCGACGATGCTTTACTAAACGATCAATGTCCCTCGCTCCTGGGAAACTGACATGTTGGGATGAGTTTCACTTGTTGAAATTAATACGATAATTGTACTTTCTTTGTGTGGCATAGTTGGCCACTTGGGTACATTAATGTAACCGCTCAGATGTCCCGTCGGGTATGGAAATGTTCCGGGTTGCGTTCCGTATTCCTTCGGGTTGCTGATGATGCTCGCTATGGCCACCGAGGTTGCGAATGGCGTGGCATGAATGGTCGCTAAGAGCATGGGCTGTTAGGCATACGTTATTGTTATGCCACAGATCTGACTTTGCAACAGGGGCATCATTTAGGGGTGCAAAGGAGGGCACAAATACCTCCCCTGGATTTAGAATATTTAAGTGTATAACAGTTTTTGTGTATTTTATTTAAATGATGCTAACTTAAGCACATAAAACTGAAGTTTTATTATTATTATTAAAGTTTCTAATTTATGCATGCTATATTAATAAAAAAGATGCAACAATGTCGCTGTCGCCGAAAAATAATCTTGTCCCCCCAAGAAAAAAAAGAAATGACGCCCTTGCTTTGTATAAATGTTTGCTGTCAAAATTAATAATTTTTCTTGCTGCCCTCGATTACGATTTTTCACCTATCCAAATGCTCTTTGGTGTCCTCCATAAACTGGAAATATGTCGACAAAATTCAGCATGATAGGTTGCTGGTGTTTTCTTGTACACATATGTGATGCTCTTTGGATACACTAGTCAGCATCATGATATTAATATTAGGGTTAACCTTAAACATCCCTGCAGTTGGAGTATCCCCTGCTGTAAAACCTTCTCGTATTGAGCCAACCACTACCTCAAAGTGAGTGTACAGTTCTTAAAACAATATTTGATATCCAGATCTGCTCTACAGCTATTTTATTTAGCTCGCTGGCGACAACTGTTGAGTGTTTCTTGTTTAACTGTCCGCATATTATGGATTTATTCATAATCAATTCGATTTAGTTACATCGCGAATGAATTCTCGTAGTGTAGACACTCTTTGCATTCAGTCCTTTGATTTTCATCGTTCTTGCTAATTAGACAATTTGCACAGTTGTACTTGCATTTTTTTTAATGGTGTGTCCGGTCAGGCCACATTTAGGTCACATTGTCTTATTTTTGCATCTAGTATAAATATGCCCACATGTTTGACACTTAAATCACAGCGATGGAACCATGAAGTTTCTAATTTTACAGGATTGGAATTCTATGTAAATCCTGTCTCTCTTTATCAGAGGTCACATAGAATGGCATCACAATTTACCACTACATTGACATATTAGGAAGCTTTCCTTCCTGTCCTGTGACTAATCTCCCTGATAGCAAAATAAGCTTCATTCGAGCTTGCCATGACAAGTCTACAAGATTGCAACAAGCTTGTCATGTCAAGCCATAAGCTTGAATCAAGCTAATTAGTCTCCACACGGCAAGCCTGCAGCAAGTTTGCCAGAAAAGCTTGATTTAAGGTTGCTGCAATCTTGTAAAAAGCTTGCCTCGTACAAGGCAGGATACAATTGTAAATAATAGGTTTGACTCAAGCTTGAATCAAACTTACCAAATAGGGCTTGTAAGGACAAGCCTAATTCAAGTCAATTGCCGGCTTGCCACAAGCTCACATGCTATACGGGCTTTAACCACTTTTGAATTTCTCTTCTGTCATTTCATTAGCGGTTACTTGTAAGTGGATCGTTGTCATCTTCTCTTGAAACATAGAATAATAATATTACCTTAGGTCCTTTGTTATTTTGGGTTGTTATTTTTAGCCCTAGTTACTTTATAATTTCATTGCTCTTAAGCCTGTCTATGTCTCTTGGTTGCCTGTCTCAACCAATATGCTCCTTTTCATACAGGGCGAGCATTTCTTATATGCAGACCGTCACAAGATGGATCGATATTGTCTCTAATTAACTTGTTGGTCTGTTCACTTGACGTGCTCACATTCTTAGGGTGCAGAAATTCCACTTTCTTTGGTAGTTGTGGCTTCATTTTGGTTCTCTTAAAGAGTCCAGCATAGCTTATCATAAGCTCTATCTTATCTCGAGCTGAAACTTATCTTAAGCTCTATAAGAGGACATGGGAATGGTTCAAGTCAAGGATTGGGGATTCAAAGCCCTGATCTTAAAATTGCCGATCACATTCGGGTATGTTAAGGTAGGCTGCCATCTTGTAATCCGACACCCGCCGCCATGTTGTATTTGCTATTTGTTTTTATGACCTTTTCCCCTTCGAGATTTACTTTTTTACATAAAAATTTCCTTTCCCTTAAAAATTTATATTTTTATAACTTGAAAATCTAAAATTAAATTAGTCAACCCCGCACCATCAAATCAGCAGGACGGCTCCCAGATCAAGCTGCACCCTCATATTAGCGAGTAGCTAGATGACTCCGAGGAATATGAGTGAAGCCTCACTGACTGAGAGCAGGTAATCATCAATATCAAAAAAATGTATAGATATTCTTAATAAAATTAAATATGCATTACTTGAGAAAATATATTTCATCATTATATTAAAAAGTAATTACTTATAGTGGTCATTACTCAAATATCCTACTCCTATAAATGAGCTATACCTGGACAATTTCCAATAAATTCTATCAATCAAAATAAGCGTTTCTTCCGAGAATTTTGAATTTTTTTGGATTACATATTCAACAGAGGGTTTCCATTAAACCTTCCGAGAATTTTTCGAGTTCGGGTTCCAACCAAAACTCGCACATATTATATAATTTTTTTAAATAATAAAATAATATTAAATTGAAAAAAATAATCGACACAAGAGACACATCTTACCCTTGCGAACTCCAATCAAACTGAATTTCCCAACTACATTTTACAAGCATATTTATAGTATTCCGTTCCTTGTCTCAATCAGTCGATATTCTTCACTAATTATTGTATTTATTATTTAAAACACGTTAATAGCCAATTTAACATTTTAATTTCATTGTAAATACTAATAACAGTACGTACTTAACCCGACTCTCATCTTATAACTATACCCAAACGATTTTTCAATGAACTCGATTAACCACAAAAAATATGTTCTTTCTATTAGTCTTTGGAGAATTTTTCGATTTCGCATTCCAAAAAATTCTACACAAAGTTAATTTTTAAAATGTTTCATATTTCATTACATTACTTACATGCAAGAGGAACACAGTTCATAACCTCCTCCTCCGACTAAAGCACTGCATAAATGTCTAACAGCATCAGAACTCTTTAACACATTTACTATGCCAATGACATGGTGTTATGTAAACATACTAATACATCACCCCGTACTCTTTCTCTCACCCTTCTCTACGTAAACAAACACTAAAATTAATGCTTCACCCTCTTGACGTGTCAGCACATAAAATGCTCGTCACATGATCTTCACATGACACCCCTAACGATGAGTCACTATGCCATGACATTACCCTACCCCTTATACCTGCCTCTCACTAAATCAAAACGTACAATTTTAGCAGTATGGTGCAAAATAACCTTAGGCCTCCCCCTTTTGCCTTTCCCCTCCCTCACGATGAGTCACCACATCCCTGAGGTGTAAAGCTGGAAAGGTGGTGTTATACAGTGCAACTCTCTATGTGACTTTAGGACTGTTTCTCGTGAGCACACCTGCTCGGTGTCGAGTAACATCCGACAACAAGCCATGAACTAATGCTCGCCACGTTGTGTTATGCGACAGCAACCCCTAGTCTACCAACTAAATGATGTTATATAAAATAGAAGTGATAGAAAAATAACGAAAATTCAAATAATAACCCAATGAATTAAAACAAAAGAAATGTAATCAACAATATTATTTTCTACCCTGTTTACTATATTTCTGCTCATTTAATGTAACATATTTGTACACTACTGTCAGTACTCCTGAGTTTTTAATGCATAATTAAATAATATAGCTTATATTCCTATCTGACACACAGTAAATTAACAAAACAACACAAATGTGAACAATTTAATTTATTTACTCACTTCTTCAACCAGGGTTACTAACATTATTTTCATTAATTATAAATTAAATTTTTGTGGTCGGCTATGGTTCGAAGAAGTCTCGACTCATGTAAATTTTTTTTCATGTCACCAGAATATAACTGTGACATTTTCAATACTACTTGAGCAAGTTTTGTCAAGCCCCTGAGATTATTTATGCTCGTGAAATAACGATTTCTCGCACATATTATGCTAGTCACCATCTTAGTTTTTTAAATAGTAGCTAAGTGCCGTCTAGCATAGTTTTGTGTGTTTATTTCGGGGGAAAATTATCCAATTACATAATTATTTTCTTCCAAATGAATATTAATTACACACAATTTTCCAATTCGCCTCACGATATCATCATATCCAACAATCTAAATACTATCTGAATACTATCAACTGGGTTGTATATCCTGGATTCTATCCCATTAACACTGTGTGGATACTATTCGGATACTATTATGATACTATTTGGATATCATCTGGATGCACACATATGGGTACCATCCATTATGTTCCAACAAAAAACACAAAAATTATATTTATATGTTTACTTTTTATACATTTTTCCTACAAACTACATAAGCGGAAGTACTGAAAATACATTAATTTTCTATTTAAAGTAACCTCTTTCCTTCAAATCTTGGATAATCTAATATACTTAATGTAAACGGGAATAATCTCCTGCGTCTCGCAAAATATCAATACTCTATGAGTGTGTTCTCGAGTTTATTAAGATATTTCATAAAATTCGTAGCCAGCATGTTAGTCTTCCTTCGTGTTCATATCTACCATCATTGCCTCTTCACTGGTGAGATCTGTGAGAACGTCTGAATAAGCTTCATCAGTAATGCTGAGCCTGCTGCCGTTACGAAGCCCCTGAATGATCATTAGAATATTCTGAAGGACCTAAATTCCATGACCGCTTAACATACACAAACTATTTTAAATCAATTTGGTTTATTGCTGTTATGACCTAACTTTGAGGAGTTATTACAAACAGAAAACCTTGCATTAAATCACAGCAATAAGACATTAATGAGGAAATCAAATATGGTAAATACCCCACTTTAGTTTATTATAAGGTTTCATTATTAACATAAAGTTAAATAGACCTAAATATTTAAATGGTGTCGTGACTACAGTTTCACATTAATATATGTTCAAATACACAAAAAAATACAAGATCAACAATGTCATCAAATATATACATATACACAATCGTGCTATATTTAAACTACTACTTCCAGTCTCAATAAGAACAATGAAATTTCCCGGGAGTTATAGTCATTTGCGATCGCAATACCACGTCCAATGGTACCACCAATGAATTCCTTTTTACTTCTCGGAAAACGAGAGGTAGTGAGGCGATAACTTCACAGTCAAAAACAACAGATTTGTGATTTGAGCACACACACACAACTCGTATAGACCTTATATATAGAGTGAAAATTTATGAACTACGCATTTGTGAAATAGTAGCAATTACTCCAGGCCAGGACCCAAAAATATCTGCGGGAACAATTTACAGTTTCCTGCAGCCAAGCACGATACTGCACGGGAAATTTACTTCCCTGGGGACACTCGCAGGTTCGCTGTCAACTCGTAGTATTGGGCAGTTCACCTCCACCTACAACGGTACGGTACTGATGCCTGCTACCATCCCGAAAACAAAGGCATATCCACTCCTTCGCTGGACAAAAATTTAATAGACCTACAATGAACGACTTGAAAAGAGGCGGAGCTTCAGTCAGATGTGGGATACAATTCCTATCTCCATGGATACTGCAGCCGAACATAACCTTCAATTAGCTCTTTTGCTTAACATGTCCCGGAAGAGATGTGCGTCAAGAAAATTGATTATTTGTTTGGAATTTGCCGTTTTCAGGTAATTATTAATCTTATGTATTTGCGTATCTTAACCATGAAATTGAAACAAAAATTATTTACTCTTGCATGCAAATCTATAAATACACAACATTTTTGCTTTTCGCAATTATCAACTAACAAATCAGCATGTTTGTAAACAAACTTTGTTTCCCACAGTACTTTTCCCCTGCGGTGACGTCAGGTGGCGTGTACTTCAAGTCGTCCATCCTCAAGAATTTTTTCATGTGTATGCCTCGCCTACCCGACATTTGTAGATCTGGGCTCGGTCGCAGTTTACCAGCAGTCCCTCCGCCTCAGGCCACACATTCACTCTCATTCTCCTTCTCATAGTCTACTCGCCACAAGCTATGTCTTCAGCGCCTCTCCCCTCAACCCCTTATCATGTCCTCAGTATAGGTGACGTGCACTTAAAGAAACAAATCACAATTTTAAACTATACATTAACAGTTTAGAAACAGAAAGTAGGTTGTTTGACTAGAATTTATATCACATTTTAGTACTCAGAATTTCACCTTCTTCAACGAGGTACTAACAAGATTTCACGCTTGAAATCTTCTAATTTAACAACATTACAATGTGTTAAAATATCTAAGAGCGGAACATGTTAGAGTAAATACAATAAATCAAATTTAAATTGAAAAATTAATTGAATTTTTTAAAATTGATATTGTACGTGCTGAAAAACGTCCATTACATTGTGCAACTTCGTTAGCTTTGTAAGAATGATGGTAATATTTAAACGAATAATAATAAAACACTAATTTTAAATGCGAGTCGGCAAGACTGATTGTAGAGGATACTAGACACCCCTGAGTGAGCTGTAGCGAGTAACAGAGGCAACGGAAAAGGTGATGGGGCAGGGGGAGACGAGTCGCATCCCCACTAATCGGTATGCCGGAACAGAAACAGCAATTCGCTCCTCTTCTTCGGAGACCCCTTAAATGACACTACTGTATAAAATTCTAAATAAATATAATGAAAATCTAATCAAGATTAATGTATGTCAAGCACGTGCTGCAAGCAAATATTTTTCTGCCACAGCAACGAACTTAAGATGTTAAAAAGATAATTTTAAATATCAAAATGCTCAAATGCTTTCTTTAAAATGCTGACAACTCGTGTCCGTCCTCTTAGTCGGCTAAAATGTATACACATAAAATTTTTATTTACAGGATGTTAAAATATGAAGTAAATATTAATTTCACTTCATCCCAGTTGACTTCACATAATTCTATTATTTGGCTACCCACTGTGTTACAAGTTTGAGACATAAACTTTATATGTGGGCAATTCCCATGAGTTCTTTTGGGATAGAGGTCTTATAATTAGAAATAAAAGAGTTTAATTAAGTACTGGATTTAATAGCTCACAAAGCTACGAAATACACAAAACAGTAATCAACTATGACTCTTACAACACAATTAGTTATGCACACAATTACTGCTGTGTCACAGACACGTTAATTAACTTTGACAATTAAAGCACAAAAAATGTCTACCATCAATTAATTAAACAGTACAAAACACAATAAAATTCAGTCATATATCCAATCAACAGTATTTCAAGTAGTGACAGTGGAAAACCTTAATAGTCCGCCGTAGTGATGAATCGTCGTGTGCTGCGCAGCACCCCGAGTGCACCGCTGTCTTCACTCTTGAGGTCTTCGGTTCGACTCCCGCCGCAGCAGTCCTCTTGGTTCGTCCAACACTGCTCTGAAGGTAGCCGCCTGCCGCCTCACAGTAGACTCTGACGTCACCAAGATGTCTTCACCAGTCTATCTCCACAACCATAGCACCTTCCTCTTGCACGACCAATAGCGATCTCTCCCCCAATGTGCCGATTCTGCGGTTTTATACTCCTCAAAACAGTCGGGTCTAAAATTAGATATTTAATCATGTTTCGGACGAGATTCGAGTCACGTAGGCCGCTTCGCAGGGAAAAAACACAGTTGGGACAGGTATCTATGAAGTAGTTTCGGCGGGATTCCCACTATGAGACAGTCGGGCTTTGAGTCATGGGCCAGTCCTCAAGGTGTTTCGACACAGGTCGCATCGAGTCCGCCCTCAGAAACACAGCATGCAACACTGCCCCCTCTTTAAGTCTGTTCGTCCCGAACAGAAACAACAGCCTCAGGTCAATTGTAGAGGGTTTAATCTATCGATGTGTACAACTTTAGGTCCTCTCGCCCAAAAGCCTCGACGAACAATTCGAAACACAACATCATTGATCTTCTTCACTATTTCATAAGGGCCTTCCAAATTCTTCTGCAGCTTGGGACAATACCCCTTCTTTCTCTGAGGGTTGTACAACCACACTAGCTGACCTTCTTGAAAGGTTTAATCTGGTGCATTCCTATCGTAGCGAGTCTTCATCCTGTCGGTGTTGATCCTAAGGTGTCACCGGGCAAAGTTGTGAGTGTGAACCAACTTGCGACGTAACTCGCTGGCATACACTGGAGATGCAATCTGTTCTTCCTCTGCCGGTCGTCCGAACATCAGGTCGCTCGGGAGACGGAGCTCCATTCCAAACAGCATTCTTGGTGGTGTCACCTAAGTTGCTTCATGAATGGCAGAGCGGTATGCTAGCAGAAACAGCGGTACTTTGGAGTCCCAATCCTTTTGATTATCAGATACAAATATGGATAGGTACTGCTCCAGGGTGCGATTTAGGCGTTCGACCATTCCATCAGACTGTGGATGTAGCGGAGTGGTTCGGGTCTTCTTTATGCCCATTATCTTCATCACTTCTTGGAAAAGGGACGCTTCGAAATTCCGCCCTTGGTCCGAGTGAAGCTCCAATGGCACCCCGAACCTTGAGAATACATGTTCGACCAGTGCAACAGCCACCGTGCTGGCTTCTTGATTCGGTATGGGAAGAACCTCTGGCCATTTGGTGAAGTAGTCCTGCACCACCAGCAAGTACCGATTGTTTCTCTCGGTTACGGCAAGGAACCCAATATGTCAACCGCCATTCTCTCGAATGGGACACCAACATTGTACTTCTGGAGACGACCTCGGCCTCTGACCCTCGGACCTTTCTTTGCGGCACAATCGTCACACATTCGGCACCAACTGTCGACATCTTCATGGCAATGAAGCCAGTAAACTCTCTCTCGAACCTTGTTGAGTGTCTTATTAATGCCGAAAAGACTGCCTGACACTGAATTATGGAGCTCCTTCAGTAACTCTGGGACCATGTTCTCTGGGAGGACCAACTGTAGGTGTTCGTGTCTGCCATCCACACTCTCCCAGTTCCGGTAAAGCACACCATTCCTTAGAACAAGTGAATTCCAATGTGCCCAATATGCCTTAGTTGTAGCACTCTTTTCTGATAGCTCCTGCCATTCTGGCCAGTGGTTCTGCTCTTTCCAATCCAGTATTGGGCACAAGTCTGGGCCACTTTGTTGTTCTTCTCTTATCTTGTCGTCAGTCCAGGAGAACTTACTATCGGCTGTTGATGCCTGAAGCCTTGTTGTTCTAACATACTGCACTCCTCCGCTTTTCTCCTCTTGCAGTTCGCAATGGCGACAATTGGCGTCACAATGCCTGTGGGATAATGCATCTGCATTATTATGGGAACGACCAGCATGGTGTTGTATATCAAAGTTGTATTCTTGAAGGTGTTGTATCCATCGAGCTATTTGTCCTTCGGGATTCTTAAAGTTTAGTAGCCAGCGTAGAGCAGCATGATCTGTTCGCAAAGTAATGTCTGCCATATAAGTAGTGGTGGAAATGTGATATGGACTTCACCATTGCCAACAGCTCCCTGCGAGTGACACAATAGTTTCTCTCTGGTTTCTGCAGCACTTTGCTGAAATATTCTAGCGGCTTCTCTACTCCATCTTGGACCTGTGATAGCACAGCACCGATGCCTACATCATTCGCGTCTGTGTCCAATATAAACTCGCCTTCATTATAGGGGAAGCCCAAAACTGGAGGGGACATTAAAACATCTTTTAATTTTCTGAAAGAGGCTTCACATTCAGGCGTCCACATGAATTTCCGTTTCGTTTCAGTAAGCTCAGGTAGTGGCTTGGCAATCGTAGCAATTCCATGTACAAATCGCCGATAATAAGCGCAGAGTCCAAGAAAGCTTCTCACCTGTGTCCTGTCTGTTGGTTGTGGCCAGTCTTTTATTGCCCTGGTTTTTTCTGGGTCAGTCTGGATTCCATCAGCTGATATCACATGCCCTAGAAAACTAACTTTCTTTTGGAACAGGTGACACTTCTTGGGAACCAGCTTCAGATTTGCAGCAGCCACTTTCTGAAACACGGAATCTAATCTGGTAAGGTGTTCTTCAAATGTTTTACCGGTCACCACGATATCATCTAAGTAAACTTGGCAAATATCTAGAGGTAGTATCTTTTCCATTAGTCGTTCGAAGGTAGCAGGGGCATTGCATAGCCCAAATGGCATGACTTTAAACTGCCAAGTTCCTTTCCCTTGCACAGAGAAGGCTGTCTTCTCCCTATCCTCTTGTGCCACCTCACATTTCCAGTAGCCACTCTTCATGTCAAGTGTAGATAACCATTGTGACCCTGTCAAGCTGTACAGGGTGTCATCAATCCGGGGGAGGGGGTAGCAGTCCTTTTTGGTCACATCATTCAGCCGGCAGTAATCCACGCAAAATCTTGTGGACCCATATTTTTTCTTAACTAGCACAACAGGTGATGACCAAGTGCTGAACGACAGCTCGATCACATTCAAGCCCTTCATTTCCTTCAAGATGCCATCCACAGTTTCTTGTGTAGCCAGGGGCAGTCGCCTTGGGAGTTGCTCGATTGGCCTAGCTTCTCCTGTATCAGTGCAGTGTTGTGCAAAAGATGTTCTGCCAAGGTCAAGTGGCCCACATTAGAATGTTTTCTTGTTTTTCTTCAGAAGTCCTGCAACAGCCTTTTCTTGTCTCCAGTTCAGGTTTTCTCCAGTTCTAGTCAGTAGTTCCTTGAGTGGTTCTGGCATAGTCCCATTAAGGTCGCCTGACTTGACGGCTTCTTTGTCGGTTGTAGTTATTTGGGAGACTTGTTTGCACATACATATTATGGCCATCTCCTCAAGCCGGATTGCCCTATTCGACAAGTTGACCATTCGAACAGGTAAATTTCCAGAACTCGGCGAAACCAATGTTCTTGCTACCACCACCTCATCAGGTAAGCTGCTTCCTCTTCTCATATGTTCGACCAGAGGTATACGCCGCACAAAATTGCCTCGACAACGTGCGGGGATGACAATCTCGCTGGATGCTGGCAAAACAGTTGTCTCACAACGGACCACTTGGCAGCTGTTTTGCACAGATAGTTCACTTCGTGGCATCATTACCAGTTCTCTGTTACCAGTCCTTATTACTCCCGACCAAGTATCTATACAGCACTCTAACTTGTGCAACACATCCAGGCCCAATAAACATTCATCTTCTATGTTGGCTATGTACACTTCGTGCTCAATGCAGAGGTCACCCAACTTCAACTGTACCTTTTTCTTCCCCTTCACTGGCGTGGTCTCGCCTGTCACTGTCGTCAGAAATCTTTGTCTGTAATTATGGCCCTGTGACTGCTGAGGATAAGACCCCAAGATGTCCGGTCTGACAACAGTAATGTTTGCTCCAGTGTCCACAACCATGAAGCAATAAACACTATCCAGACTGCCATCCACTAGGATTGCATCAAACTCTTGCTTTATTGAGCATACCTGAATAAATACTGGGGCTTTATCTCCCGCCGCAGCGACCGACCTTCGCCCCTTAAGTCGGGTGCTTATATATTTCCCGATGGCTGGCCAGATCTGGCAGCTTCATCTTGCTCTTGGTTTCTGTTCTTCTGTAGCCATCGTGGACACTGGGCTCTGAGGTGTCCAGATTCTCCACATTCCCAATAGCTTGGTCGCCCCTGTTGTCGAGGGCGGGGTGTATTCGGAGTGAATTTGTTCTTAATTGCATTCATTGTGTTTTCCATTCTCTTCAGGATGTTCTCTAGGCTGTTGTCTCTCTCGTCGTCCGACAGTGCGACTGCCCGCACAGCACGTCGAGTTGATGGCTCTCTTGCAAATTCGACCTCCAGTGCTCTGACCAGGGCATCCTGCATAGTTCTTGGGGCGGCAAGGCGCACTGCTTGGCGCACATCTACATCGGTATTGGCGTCAACGAAGAAGCCAACCGCTATGAAAACTCGTGCCTGTTCTGGACATCCCTCGAGCGATAAATGGGCGTGTCGCGCAATGTCCTGCCTCAATTCTTGCAGTGGCTCCCTTGGTCTCTGGGCGCGGCTTCTTAGTTGGGCATGGTGGGCATGTCGTAAGTATTTGTCACCGAAGTGCAGCTCCAGGACAGTAACTCATGTCGAGTATTCCAGACGATGTTGTTCTGGAAGCGACTGTAGTATACTGAGGGCTGGTCCCCTCAGCACAGCTGCAAGATAGTATGCACGTTGCTGGTCAGACCAGCCATTTATGGTTGCCACAATCTCGAACTGGTTTTGGTACTCTCGCCATAGAGTCTGGCCATCGTAAGGAGCAGGCTTAACAGAAATCCCTTTTCCAATATTTGATGCAGGCACACTAGATACAAAAACATGTTGGAACTCATTTCTTTCCTGGTTGTGAATCACACTACTGCCTGGTTCAAACTTCGTGGTCTTCTCTTCGCTGCCTCCAGGTATTGATTCAGCAATGACCTTATCTTCCCCGGTAACAAGATGGCTACCTTCTTGACGCTGACGAAGTTCTTGTAGCTGCTTTCTTATTTCACTTATTTGCTGTTCTACCTTATCACTTATGCTGTCTACCTTCGTGTCCATATTGCCAGTCTTCTCGTTCATAGCATCTATTTCCTGGTACACCATTTCTTTCACTCTATCGACCTGCTTATTTACATTTTCATTTACACTGTCTATTTTCTTATCTACATTTTCATTTACACTACAATTTTACTATCAACATTTTCGTTTACACTATCTATTTTCTTATCTATATTTATATTTACTGAATTTATTTGGCCACTTAATTGGCCACTGATTCCCTCAATGAGGGCCTTTAGTGGTTCTATTTCAGCTGACATTCTTCCTGTAATCATTCACATTTACAATTGAAAATTAAACTTAAAATTTATAGAGCGGTTCAATTTAATTCAGTAGTAATGTGTGCAATGATTTAAATTTACAGAATTAATTATTGAATTTACTTTATGCCCCTATCCCACTTCTGACACCAGTGTTAAAAGTTTGAGACATAAACTTTATATGTGGACAATTCCCATGAGTTCTTTTGGTTTAGAGGTCTTATAATTAGAAATAAAAGAGTTTAATTAAATACTGGAATTAATAGCTCACAAAGCTACGAAATACACAAAACAGTAATCAACTATGACTCTCACAATACAATTAGTTATGCACACAATTACTAATGTGTCTCAGACACGTTAATTAACTTTGACAATTAAAGCACAAAAAATGTCTACCATCAATTAATTAAACAGTACAAATCACAATAAAATTCAGTCATATATCCAATCAACAATATTTCAAGTAGTGACAGTGTACAACCTTAATAGTCTGCCGTGGTGATGAATCGTCGTGTGCTGCGCAGCACCCCGAGTGCACCACTATCTTCACTCTTGAGGTCTTCGGTTCGACTCCCGTCGCGTACCTCCTCCTTTGCCCGTCAGCCGGCCGCTGAAGTCCTCTTGGTTCGTCCAACACTGCTCCGAAGGTAGCCGCCTGCCGCCTCACAGTAGACTCTGACATCACCAATATATCTTCACCAGTCTATCTCCACAACCATAGCACCTTCCTCTAACACGACCACTAGCGAACTCTCCCCCAATGTGCCGATTCTGCGGTTTTATACTCCTCAAAACAGTCGGGGAATAACCGCATTACAGGGGTCTAAAATTTGATATTTCATCATGTTTCGGACGAGATTCGAGTCACATAGGCCACTTCGCAGGAAAAAAACGCAGTTGGGACAGGTATCTATGACGTAGTTTCGGCGGGATTCCCAGTATGAGACACTCGGGCTTTTAGTCATGGGCCAGCCCTCAAGGTGTTTCGACACAGGCCCCATCGAGTCCGCCCTCAGAAACACAGCATGCAACACTGTCTGTGACTGCTTAATTGTTCCCATTTTAATATGAAATAAAACATTAATTCAGAATGCCAATATTTCCATTTGAATTAAATTGTTTTTAAGCAAGCATTATTTTATCTATGAGAACATTTCAATATAGCTGAAATTGAAAGTAAGGCCTTATTAACCTTCTAATATATATTTGTATTAACATATTAATATATGTAGAAGTTATACTTACTGTACTGTGAGATTATGTGGCGTATATAAAATGGAAATATAGCTATAACTTGCGTGGACTGCAGTTTGAACTCAGAAGTAACCTGGTTTTACCAATTCTTACCGAGACATTTCATGGTCTTAACATATAGAAAATATATAGCACTAGGCTACTTACTAAATTTTAAAAATAATAAATTATTACAAAGCTTAGAGAAAATTCGAAGAAGTGAATAAAAAAATTGAGGAACTGTCTAGTATAGAAGAAAAACTAAACCGAAAACAAATAAAATACATTAGATGCAATTCCTCAACACTAATTAAAGTAGGTAGTTAATCTACTACCTCCTCACAGTAATCAGACTCTCTTACTATTGCAAACATTTATATTAACAGGGGTCGAAGTCTTGTAATCTTGAATTTGTAAATTATGAAATGTACTGTATATAAGTTTTGTATTGCACCGTGCTAATTCTCAGCGTGTACCGGTAGAATACATGGGGTTCTGCTTCACACACCACTGAGGAATGACAAATACTACTTTGGATGTAGCAATTAAGGGACGCTAAACGTAGTACTATATCAGTCCACTGTGCCAATTATAATACTGAATACAGTACAAAAATGATGCTTTGAAAATCACAGTTTGTGAACATCCTAAAGACAGCAACATGTATCAGTTAATTATAGGGCTGCTGAACTATTTTAAATGTTAATTAAGAACAAATCTAAGGGTGCAATTCATTAAAATAAACGACAAATTATGAACAAGAGCTACGGTGATACTTTCTTGTTCACTACTAAAAAATAAGTTAATTAATTATAAAAATGCCTCTGACTTTGTGGCAACCAACTTCAGTAATCATTTCCTTATATATTTGCCTCTCCCAGAATGAACTAAAACTAGGAGGGTGACAAATATTTCCCCTGTATCCAACCTTCACTGGGAAGATCTGCCACATCCATCTGCTATGTATGAGAGATAATAAAGGAAAGTGAGCGATTCGGATTAATCACACAACAATTAGAATTGGAAGTGCAATCCAAAAAGGTGTCCATAACCTCGGAGCGTAGATAATGATTTCTCTAAAAAAGTATACTCACAAAGCATAGTACCCAACAAAAAAACAGAGTGCTGCATTTTAAATTAAATAAAAAGGAAAATTAGTGAATTTAAAAACTATCCAGGTGAGGCTATTACTCTAAATAAATATATTATACATCATTAAAGTTAAAAAGTTATAAAATATTATAATATACGACATACAACATAAAGTACACAGAAACAAACTATTCTGTGCTTCTACTATAACCTGGATATAAATAATTTTGAAAAGTCATACCGTAAACAAGTTTATAAAACGAAATTTGCTCTCATATGTTCAACAAACGTCCTTGAGCGGAAAAAATTGGACTTAAGTCAAACGTGGTACTTACAGAGAGGTTTTATTAAACTTTCCTAAAAAAAATCGTATTTCCAGAACAGTGAGATACGGAGATTCTAGAAGCGCAACGAATGATTTTGCAGATATTAAGTTATCAGACACTTCTCCTTAACTGTTGAAAATTGTACCGAAACTTCCTATCGACTACCACACTGGAGCTGTATTGTGGTCTAAAGATCGGCACCATCTATATATAATAAATCAACCACTGCTGGCCTGTGGTACTGTTATTCAGGCAGGAAATGGTTTCAGTGGCGGCCTCTTATTCCAAGCAATGTCAGCATATAGGCAACTTGTCATTGCTTATAGATAACTGTGACAGTCAGGTAATGTGTACAATGAATGAAGTCGTGAAGATGACCTCCTGGATTGACATATTTTGCGCGTTTAATACACTTAGAAGTGCCAAGCGCTAACGGTGGCTCAGACTTGGGTATATAACCTCATTATAGCCTCTAGGCACAAGTCACTAAACTTGCGCGCAGACTTTCTGTCATTAGCTTGAAGTTATGGAACATTCTAAAGCTACCCTATAGTTATATTATGTAATATACAGGCTGGTCCTGAAATACAGGCACAAATGTAGGGAGGTGATTCCTTATGGAAAATAAAGTAGGACATATGTAGGGCGCTTTATACCAAAGTATAATATTGTGGGAGTAATGAGCCGCAGAATATCGAATTTGAAAACCGTATTTATTTTAAATATAGGAAACAGAATAATGTAAAATGACAATACTCTGAACATTGATTTGTGTCATAATAGTCTTCAAACCCACATCAAATGCTGGTTGATACTTTCAGTCGTTATTAAAAGAACAGGGGTGGCCACCCTCTAAGTGGACTAAACGTTTGTGCCATCGGGATAGTGGAACATTTGACGATGTTTTATTGAGTAATGCGAGCTTTGTAATAAAAATGGTCCTATTATTGCAACTGTCTAGGGCTCATAGTTTTCGTGAAAAATGCACGCGAAGCTTTGGCTGAAGCAATAGAGTACCAGGAGAGCACAGGCAACACTGCGTACATTGTGTTTGGAAGTGCTCAATTGCTCTATCCAATATGGGTTAGAAAACATTACGTACGAAACATATCGTACAGTAACTTGTAACGGAGATATCCACCCTTACAAAGCGACGTTTTGCCGAGCAAAAGTTAAATCTAACAGACAATAAGAAAGGTATTGTGAATGATTACATTGATCGTAAGTAATTGCACAGCCACTATTGTGGTGTACAACTTCGAGAAAAACGAGGAGGTGGTACGGTCCTGCCAATGTGTGTGTAACATGTAGATATTTTGCATTGCTTTTCAAAGATGTAATACAAATGCATTATACAAGTCACCTTCACGCAACATGTTTAAGTAAACTATTGAGAAGAAACACATGTGAGAGTGCACTTTATTGCCTGCCAGGTATGCAACCCGCGTTGCAAAGGTGGTCGTACGACCATAATTTATTTGCTGTATGTGAATGCGGGTTACACGATAGGACAGAATCATGTTTCTACAGATCTTCTGATAGTTGTACACCAAATTGGAATAAACACTGACTAACTCTTAATGATTGTACATTGGGGTTAATTTTATTGGTTTTGTTTTTATTTTATTTTAGAAGGCAACTGCACGTGAACATGCTTTGCGAAAATGCCACATTTTCTTACAGTAACTGTTCAAAGTGGCGACCACCCACTTCGCTACACAATTGACAGCGACGAACAATTGATTGCGTCACGTGATACAACATGTGTGGGGTGTTGCGATTAGTAATACATGCATCAGTAATCCGGGCACGAAGTTCAACTACTGTGTTGATCGGGGTCTCGTTTACTAATGTCTTCAGGTGACCCCACAGAAAGAAATCAGTGGGCGTCAGGTCTAGGGAGCGTGGTGGCCATTTCACAGGTCCACCACTGTCTATCCATCGCTCACCAAATGTGGTGGTAAGGTGACGACGAACTTCCAAACTATAGTGTGCAGGAGCTCCATCATGTTGGTACCACATACGCTGACGTGACTGTAAATCCACATCCTCCAACAGAACTGGAAGTATGTCCTCTAAAAACTGTCGATAAACGTGGCCAGTCAAACGCGCCGGCAAAAATAATGCCGGCCCAGGCATTAATAGAAAATGTCACTTGATGGCGGTGTTCAACTATCGCATGTGGGTTGATGTCGTTCCATAAGTGACTGTTTCGACTGTTGTGATTGCCATGACGCGTAAAAGAAGCCTCGTCGGTCCACAAAATGTTGTTAGAAAATCCAGGTTCGTTTGCGCATTGATGCAGAAACCAGCGAACGAAATCGACTCGTGACTGAAAATCAGCTGGTTGTAATGCTGGCACCTTTTCGCGATGAAAAGGGTGTAGTAGTGGTTCATGCAGAACCCTCAACACACTTTGGTGGTGTACATGCATTGTGCGAGCAATTCCACGTGTGCTAATTGATGGCGAATCGGCGATGCGTTCCAATAATTCCTCCTCAAAGTTGACTGTTCTAACATTGCATCTCACGCCGGTGTCATAGCTGTTCGCTGTAAGTGTTCCAGTTTTGCGAAGCCGTCGGTCCACAGACGAGAACATTCGATGTCGTGGACAATGTCTGTTTGGAAATGTCTGTGCATACAGAGGCTGAGCTTCCCTCGCGTTACCTCCAGCAGCACCATACATGAGATGAATATCTGCCATTTCTGCATATGTGTAACGTCTCTCCACGTTGCGCACCAACTGTGCAATGCCACCCTGGTACACCACGGTAGCGGTGCTAAGCGAACTATGCGCGCGCAACAGTGTCATATGACCAGCCTTGTAATGCAGGACGCATACCTGGCGGGCAATAAAGTGCACACTCACATGTGTTTCTTCTCAATAGTTCACGTAAACAAGTTGCGTGAAGGTGACTTGTATGATACATTTGTATTACATCTTTGAAAAGCAATACAAAATACCTACATGTTACACACACATTGGCAGGACCGTACCACTCCTCGTTCTTCTCGAAGTTGTACATCACAATAGTGGCTGTGGAAATACTTACGATCAATATAATCATTCAAAATACCTTTCTTATTGTATGTTTGCTTTAATTTTGGTTCGGTATAACGTCGCTTTGTAAGGGTGGATATCTCCCTTACAAGTTACTGTACGATATGTTTCGTACGTAATGTTTTCTAACCCATTTTGGATAGAGCAATTGAGCACTTCCAAACACAATGTACGCAGTGTTGCCTGTGCTCTCCTTGTACTCTATCGCTTCAGCCAAAGCTTCGCGTGCATTTTTCACGAAAACTATGAGCCCTAGACAGTTACAATAAGAGGACCATTTTTTTTACAAAGCTTGCATTTCTCAATAAAATATCGTCAAATGTTCCACTATCCCGATGGCACAAACGTTTAGTCCACTTAGAGGGTGGCCACCCCTGTTCTTTTAGTAATAGCTGAAGGTATCAACCAGCATTAGATGTTGGTTTGAATACTATTATAACACAAATCAATGTCCAGAGTATTGTCGTTTTACATAATTCTGTTTTCGATATTTAAAATAAATACGGTTTTCAAATTCGATATTCTGCGGCTCATTACTCCCACAATGTTACACTTAGGTACAAAGTGTCCTGCATATGTCCTACTTTATTTTCTACAAGGAATCACCTCCCTGCGTTTGTACCTGTAGTTGAGGACGACTCTGTATATAGAAGACAATATGTGTATTATACAAGCATATAATTTTTATTAAATAATCTACACAAAATTTTCATGCTTCAAAGAACTGCCAGCAATAATATCGATTTTCGCTAAGTTCGGCTGCGAGAAACCAATTTTAAAGATTGCTGCTGGACCTGAAATGATCATGCACGGGTGTAAGTTTTTTCGAATGTATTCCAAAGTTGACTTTACTTACGCATGTTGAGAAGCTTCTGTATAAATGTCTATCTGACGAAGCTATACAAGCCACTTGGTAGCCCAAGCAAACTGAATATTTACTGTATATTGACTTCGGCCAGGATTACGAGTGGTGGAATGTGATGAAATACTGTCCAGAATTTAAGTGAATTATAACTTGGGCGCAAGCTAGCCAGTTTACTATGGCTAACACAAGACTGTAAATGATGGTGTGAGTGTTGAAATCATTGCGAACTCGTTTCCGTGTTTACCTCTCTGTAGTGATGAATGGTGAGTTGGAAGTGTGAGAAACAAAGTTCCATGTGGAAAAGTATGTATCGTTCCTTCACAAGTCTGTGCACATCTCATAATGCAGACATCAATTAATAAAAATAATTGACCAAAAGTCACAACGCACTTGAACTGAGGCTGGTGTTGATGGATCAAGGTGTCACCCTAAAATTACCCTATTACGCGGGGTAAAAAAATGAAGTCGTCGACACACAGCTATATGGTTGAAAGTACAGGATTTATTCTCCAGTGGATAGATGATGTGAAATGAGCTCTACCTACACTTAAGCGGGCACAGGCCTCTAGCCACATGCAAGCTATCATGGTGAGAAAGATGCACGTGGTGAGACATGAAACATTACGTCGCTATTAAGATGCGGCAGGCGTGAATCTTCCGCACGAATGGCTAGTCTCAGGGGACACACAAAATAAATAAAACTGATACGGTTCTTTCAATTACACTATGGGAACTACTGGTGACTGATGCAAAAGATAAAGTCACCGAGACCGCGACACTCACGACGCACATTCGTTCACGTTGCTCGCTTGACAAAAGATGACGTTCCTGCCCTTTCTCCGTAAGGGCTCCGGCAAGAGAGGGGAGGAATTAAATTTCCCTAGGTGAGAGGATGAAATGGCCACATGGGATACAACTGCTACATAACACTTAGTATACATTTTTCGTGATGTCTGAATATTAAGTCCTGCTGAAAAAGAACACTTAACACATAAACCCTCCATAGTAACATACAAAGACCTTGGCTTGCTTGATATTAAAATTATGTGACAGTCACTGTTGTGGTGTAGTGTTCCTTCAGTGTAATTGTTGGGGAAAACAAAGTATGTGGCAACTTAATTACTTGATAATTTGTGAGCAATCAATGAGTTCAGTTTTGCCATTCAAACTAGCATGAGGGAAATTCAAGTGATCAGTGGTTAGCCAGTCTGAGTGGCTGGTGGTCTGACGGAATGTTCTAGAAGCAAATGTTGTTGCCAGTTGCATTGAACCGGTTCTCGTTCGCACTGGCTTGCACTTGTTGAGTGTCTGTGTAGGTGTATTAATACTGTTCCGTTAACCTACCTTGGCTGTTGAGGCACGAAAACGGCTGAGTGCAGTCGATGTCAATATTTGTGACTTACCTCCTACCGACAATTACTCCTTTATGATTTCCAAGATCTTTCTCTATAATTTCTTATAGATAGAGATTGAATATAAAAAGAGATAGACAGCATCTTTGTCCAACACATCTTTCTATACTGCTTTTATTTGATAATATAACCCCTCCCCCCCATCCTAACTCAAGCTGTTTGACTCAGTCATGCATTGAGAGGTTATTAGTAGTTTTTGTTTCCAGTTCACCTCCCTATCCCTCAGAACTGTCAGTAACGTTTTGCCAGTTGACTGTGTCCAAATGCCTTCTCTAGGCCAGTGTATGCCCTATATACCGCTCTCTTTTTCTCTATGCACTTCTATCATATAGTTCTTAACAGCCCTAGAGCTTCTCTTGTACCCTTTATTTTGAGAGAGCAATGTTGTTCATCTGCTTCTATATAACTCTCTATCTTGCCATACAGCCATTTGTTTAAGACTTTCAGTTGGATCTTGGATCACGATATCAAACCTAGTGTCCTAAATTATTCGCATTTTTGTCTTTCAGTAGGTACTATTATTGTAGGTAGAAAATCTTATGACCATACTCGACGGTCATAAACTTCGTTACACAAATACATTACCTCTTTAATCCATAGCTCATCTAAACTCTTCAAAACTCTACAGAAATACTATCAATCTTTTGTCATTTTGCATTGACGAGTCTCCCTCTATTGGTAGATCAATTGGTCGGTGTTCCAGTTCATACAACTTTCCTATATACATTTCCCATATTTTCTGTGCTTCTTTCGAATCATATTCAATGGTTCCATCTTCCCTGTCAATTATCATCCTAGTCCCATTATTTCTTTTGCGCATAAGCTATATCACAGTTGTATACACTGTACAATACTTCCGTTCCTACATTTGTTCTTTTTCTTGACATTTATCCTCCTGCTACCTTTCTTTAGCTGTTTTCGATTTTCTTCTCAGCTCATTATTCAGCTTTCTTTCTTTACTTTTCTTATCGTCCTCGTTGTCCTTCCCTATCAGTCTCCTCTTTCCTACCATCTTCTCTAACATTTATTTTGTAATCAATGGCTTCTTTGACCTTTTAGTTGTCTTATACTCTCTTCTATCCTTATCAGTTGTTTTCATCACATCTTTTATCATTTCAAATTTCTCATTTAATTCTTCTGGTTCTCATATCCCTCCCAACAGGACATAAAATTTTCCTTAAATTCATTCCTTTCCATTCTTCAAAGTGTCTGTGTTCCATTTTTCTAATACTTTACCCCTTATAACTTTCTTTAAATTCGTCTGCAACCAAAGTCGAAATCGGCACCTGGATAAATATTCGCATTCTTCAGACAATTCATGTATCAAGTTTGTACTAACTTGTATTCAATTTGATACCTCATGCAATCTGTTGGAGATTTCCAGGTATACCTCCTTCTTTTAAGATGTAGAAAGAGGGTGTCTCCAATCACTCAACTTAACTTCGCTTCTCTTGTTCCTTTCACTGAGGTCAAATTATCCCAACACTCCGTTTTCTGCACCGTCTTCCACCACTGCATTTCAATCGTACTGTACATTATAATCACGCACGCCACTTTATTCGTTCAATCAGTCATATATTTTTCCATAGTAATCTTCAATTTCTTCCTTATTATTGCTACGTGTTGCTGGTTGGCATATACACTTGGATCATAACTATATCCTTTAGTTGTTTTTTTTCAGCCTCAGCATCTTCAATCGTCCATCTATGAAGTCTACCTTCACTACACTGTTCTTCACTTTCCCAGCCAATAGTATATTTTTGAGCTAGGGCAGTTGCCAGCGATGGAGACTGGCGCACGTAGACGAAATGTTCATCTCCTCCATCGGTTTCATCCTTCCCTATATCGATAATCTGCCAATGGAAACAAAGGAATGGGACACTGAGAAACACTTGTCGGTGGCCCAGGTATATAACTGTGACTTCCTGCTCGCCGTATGATCGAAGAGAGTCACACATCTTCCTCGGTTCATAACTGCCAGTGAGGAGGCTCCGTTCAGCCACGCCTGCAAGGAAAAATACACGGTATTCACTAAAATTCGTCACTTTTCGAGCCCGGCAGAAAAAGTTTATCCTTCGTACTCCCAACGTTAATTTGAACGAAGGCTAGCGACTTGTCTGCATAATGGTTGACCTCTGGTATTTGCAAATATCGTCAGACCACAGCTATTTTTAATTGCGTTTATTCCTATTTAAATACATTGCAGTACGTGACAGCAACCTAATTTTTTTGCGGACGGGGTCTAAATTTGTGTTACTAAGTACCTAAAGCTATGGATTAGCTTTAAAACTGAATTAATTGACAATATAAATGTGTATTTACATAAAATAGGCCATACCGCTACATAAAAAGGAAACAATTTTATTTTCTCTTCTCTGTCGAGGTATAGACCCTCCCGGGCTGACAATATAGTATGTAATAGTGTATTTCGTCCCTTCCTTATTCCACTTACTATGATAGGTTTAGTTAATACCACATTAGCGCCAACCTACGAGTAATATCGCACAAGTTTCAAATAGTATAAAACGGCACTTACCATCACAATAGATTTAAAAATTTGTCTAAAAACATTCTATGTAATGAAAAAAATCAGTATTCTACTTTCGGTATAAAGATACATTCTAATATCCTGTGGGCTTTGCGGCAGAAATAATTTAAATAATTATTCATTTTCACTTACTTTTTTTCTTCACCTAGATTCAGTTATCAGAAAAAAGTGCTTCATTTGCATTTTTATGACAAACTGCATGTATTCATTTAGAACAGAGTTAATGGTTTGTTACCATTGAATATGAAGCTGTGATGTTATTTTATGTAAATACGGAGGTTAAATTTTCGTAATTCTTAACCCGTCCCTATCTACACTGTAGTAGCAAATTCTGTAAATTTGCAAATGTATGCAGTGCTTGAACTCATCCTGTTCGACCGGGTGAAAAAAGTAAAAATTTGGAAGTGTTTGGCAAATAAACGTATATTACAAAATAACAATTTGTAAATATATTTTTTAATTTTCACTGCCATAAATTCCTATCTTTCTTCAATTGAGCAAGTTTGTTGTACGGCGAAATCAATTTAATACTAATAAAGGTGATGTGTTTTTAACAGTTATTAAATCTAAGTGAAGTATCTGCATCGGTTCTGATATGTCGGTTGACTAAAATTGTTCATTTTTGTGGATCAGTTCATTTGATGGTCAGGTATGTTGGTGTACGTCTGACCCATAACGACAGTTTAAAAATTTTGATAATGCTTCTTTAACTAAATTTATAAAACTACCTTTTATGTGTTGCAAATGAAACTACTGTGTTAGGTGTAATTCTCTGCGCTGCATGAATAATTTGGACAAGAAAAGAGTTTGTATTTTTTATATTTATTTGATGTTTTCACATTTAATTTGTCGTAACAAGTAGCACAACGGTTAAAAAATTTATAACAGATACAATACACGGAATTGAACTTACATAACAGATTCTATGCAGATAAACCGAGGGCGAGGTTGTGGTCTGGTTGCTGATGTGGACAGTGGGCTGTTAACTGTTGTCAAAAGAACATCGATTTACAGATTTTAAAAAATTGGGCAAAAATTGTAATATAGTGTTTTCTCTTTCTTTCGTCCGTTGATACTCTTCATTTAAAAAAATCTCATTTGCAGTACATCGGTCTGCAGTATTCCTTTCAGTAGTAAACAGGACATTTTCATGTATTATTTTTAAAACTATAACAGTGCATGCAAATAAAATTAGCAGATAGCATTGTTGATAGAACAATTGATAATTACACTATGAATATTGTAAAGTATATGGAATGGTTTTAGATTTTTGATGAGCTTAGTTTGAAGTTATTTTGGGCGCGCGAGACATGCACTACCTACGAATGGTAAAAATTGGCGGACGACACAACTTACTCTGTATAGTTATTTAGCAAGCCCCCACCCTAGTCCAAATTATGGCCAGACCCCATCGATAAAACATAATCAATTTGATTTTGTTGTTACACTGAATGGGTGGACAAAAAGAATATGAGCTTATATACGTCCTCGCTGCTATGCTAAGAGGATCATCACTAAACATTCTCCTCTCCCTGCTAGAGCGACATCGTTTTGGAAATAAACCGTGGTGTATTCTTTATTGTCGCGCATTTGTGAACGTTATTTGCGATATACTCATCGCGCAAAACTACTAAGCCATAACCATTAACTACAGCGGCCATTTCAATTATATTTTTATGACACCACCTGCACACAGTCAAGTCGTCGGATGAAACCTGTGCAAATGTGGATGAGCCAAACTTGAGCCAATCAAGGTCTGGGCTTGCACAGTAATGTGTAAATCTGTTTATTGAAACTATAAAGTAAGAGTGAGCAGAGAATGAAAGAATTTTTATAAAATGCTTAAAGTATAAAATATTACCTTGTAACATAGATTTTTTATTTCATATTTCCTAATTCACAAAATTTTGTTCACCAGACCATTTTACTTTACAGATCTCTGTCTAGTTGTGAAATAGACACTTTGGCAGGGAACATTTTGTTCTCTGGCTCTAAATGTAATGAAAGAAACATATTATGTACCACCAGTTAGGAAATCTAAAAGTATGAACAAAAAATCACGCTGCAACAGACGACGGGCGTTGAAAGAATAGTCATTCATGGGAAGCAACCCGAGACATGTAATTCACAGTCATCAGTTGTATCAAGTAAGACTTGAAATAGTTATTAACACAGCACCTGCTACAAACTCTGTATCCCAAAAAAAAAATGCACATGTACAACTCTTTGGTAAGTGGTAACAAACTAACAGCAAAAATAAATTACTGTTGCATGTTGGCCGGGCAGCAGGCAGGTTGCATCATGCTAGGTGGACAGCTCGGTGAGTCAACCAGTGATGTCAAGGGTTTTCGCAGCTATGTCGCAACTCCCGAGAGATGTCATTGGGATTCCCCGATGACACCAGTGCGAATATGTTACTACCAACAAGTACGACTGAGGTAATGTCTATTTTTAGACTTCAGGTCACCATGTTTCATCGGCCATTGACGTCATTGTAGGGGCCGTGTAAAAGCCTCGGTACTGCACAACATCAGTCAGTCGTGGAGAGTCAAGATATCTTACTCTGGAAGTGGTAGTCTTGTAGTGAGTCGTGAAGATGAAGTGAGACCGAGAGTGGTGTGAGGCAGCGCCCATAGGGGTGGCGTTGCCGCTGGGCGGCGATGGACATCGTGAGAAGTGACGGGCCGAGAGGAGACACTGGCGGCGGCGCAGAGATGAGGACCCAGCACCTTGAGGACGGTATCACGACGGCTCACGACGGCGTCGAGGCTGATGTAACATTGGCAGAACTGACAAGGTGTGGCATCACGAGGATGGTAACACTGTGGCAATTGTCAGTGTCGAGGCTGAGTAGCATCAGTGCCCTGCAGAAGGGACTGACAACACTCAGGTGTTGTGTCGGCGCGACTGAGCTGATGAGGTGTGGCGTCTTGAGGATGGCAGCATGGCAGTGGTGGTTGGTGGCGAGGCTGTGTGACGCCAGCGGGCTGTAGGAAGGATGAACAACACTTGCTGTGTTGTGATGGAGTGCTACAGAGGCGGTGAGCTGTGGGGAACAACACTGACAATGTTGTGTCGAGGAGGGCAGTAACTGGCTACTTGAGGAGACTGTGTACCTGGTGATTCAAGAGGAGTGCTTAAAACGTTCGCTATTGGTCCTGCTCGGAGAAGGTGCTAAGCTTGTGCAGAGAGGCTGGTGAGGACAACTTGGTGATGTTAGGAAGACGTGTTGGTGACGGAGTCCACTGCGAGGCTACAGGCACATACCTTCGGAGCAGTACTGGGTGAGACACGAGGACTTCTGCTGCGAGTCGACAGGTGATGAAGGAGGTGCGCGACGGGAGTCGAACAGAAGACCTCAAGAGTGAAGACAGTGGTGCACTGTACATGGTGAGCCATCCTCCCTTAGAACTGTTAAGGTTGTACATTGTCACTATTTGAGAGACTGTTGATTGGATATATGACTGAACTTTTAATGTGATTTGTAGTATTTAATTGATTAACAGTAAATATTCTTGTGTTTTAATTGTCAAAGTTAATTAACGTTCTGTGGCACAGGACTAATTGTGTGCATAACTAATTGTGTTGTGAGAGTTATAGTTGAATACTGTTTTGTGTATTTCGTAGCCTTGTGAGCTATTAAATCCAGTACTTAATTTAACTCTTTTATTTATAATCGTAAGACCTCTATCCAAAAAGAACTCATGGGAATTGCCCACGTGAAAAGTTTTTGCTCAAACTTTTAACATTACTTTCATAAAAAAATTCCTTTGCTGCCCGTAGTCCTAACAACTAAATGTGAAAGTGATTGATGTGCAAACAAGTTTGGCAGTTGTAAAACTGGTAACACAGTGAAAGACACATTAAAATATTGTTTTTAAAGCTTATGCAACCTTTATCAGTAAAATAGTATTTAAGTAAAACTATTTTGAAATAATTTTAAATTAAATGGTCTTTAAAACTATTTATGTAGGGCCTACCTAATGTACGTATTGTAGTGCAATGTTCTTGAACATAGTGTCTTTAGACAACTTATCTATGATTATTCTCTTTGCTGCTAGTTCTTATGTAAAACCATTTCTCCTTTTCAGACCTAACAAGATAAAACAAAATTACATACATAGGTCTAATTGGTAAAAATTTTTCTCATTTTAATTGATCTTGATCCAGGGTCTCAAGAAACACATACTTCGACTCATTTTACGTCCACCGTTGTGAGCAATTGGAAATAGACCACACCAATGTGTAGTGTGTTTCCAGTCACGCACATCACTTGAATCCACTGGGTACTTGTGCACTGAGTGCATATCTAGGAAATATACTGTTTGTGGTACTGTACATCACGACATCCGGAACATACTACCATTCATTCCAAACACACTCCACTCACATCTTATAATGTAAAATAAAACATTCTTTTAAGTAAAAATTAATTTAAGTAAATATACATAACATCTGTACAGGATTCCCCAACTTTGCATATGACAATAACGTAAACCTGACTCATATCCTAGCTATCCCGAACTATTTCCAATAAATACTATACAGTAAATAAATACGAGTTTTTACAGCATTTTCGTTTTTTCTATTAAGCATTCCAAACACACCGCAATCATACCTCATAACATATATTTATTTTTAGTAACAGCCATTTAAGTTGATATCTATACCACAACTAGATGTGTTCCTTTATGTCCCCCACCAGGTCTGCTAGCTATCTCAAAAAAATTGGTTGTCTGTAAAGTCGGTTTACTGACGATAGTTGAACGTGACAAGGTCTTAAGAAAATACTGACGGAATGGTATCATTTTTCAAAAGAAAATTTTAATTTCATTTGTTTAATAAATTTGGATGTATATAGAGAAGGAAGTAATTGGAAATCACAATGAAATTGATCAAGTTATATTTATTTGTACGCATAAATACAATTATGTCAATTTTTTTTTTTACAATTTAATAGTTTTTACTCCACGCAGACGCATCGCTCACTCAAGTAGGAGAGAGACGGATGTCGAACGCTGCCGAACGCAAAGGCTGATTGTACTTCTTTGTCGCTCGTTCCGCGCTCTCGCTTGCACTTCAAGCCTTACATGGAACGCCTCAGAGCGAGGTAACGCCGCATGACTCATGTTTTTTCGTGCGTGCAGCCGGCTCTATCGAATTATAAGACGTTGTCACGTCAAAAAATTCCTAATAAATCCAATCAAATAAACTATTACATTTATCACAGAGTCGTCCGAAGTCACAATACTCATGCTAATCATGTGCTCATCACATGACACTCCTCCCTCTATACCATGATGCCATCCTGTACCACCACCCCCTCCTCGCCGAGTCAGCACATACATGTGTCTCAGTATGGTATAATACTAACCTTTGTACTCCCCCTGACACCCCCATTACATGAGTCATCACATTCCTGAGAGGTGACATCATTTTGGTGTTGCAACATGACAAAACTTGTTGGCGACTATCGACGTCGTTCTCGCGAGCACATATCCCCCACACTACTCCTCGCTTCTCCCCTTCTCGGTGATTCAGCACAGATATGTTTCGCAGTATGATGCAATACTAACCCTTGGACACTCCCATCCCTCCCTGTTCCCCCGAAACAGCACATTCCTAAGGCATGACACCAGAATGGTGTCGCAATATAGCATCACCCTATGCATGTACCCCATCCCAAACACCCTCCATCATTCATTCCCTTAACTCTTTTTATGTATCAGCATGTAACGAACTCTGCATTATCAGTGTTCAGCAAACTGCTAGTGCTAGTGTCACATTTTTCAGACCGACCAGTATTAGCTTAACAAGCATATTCTCGACTTGTGTAGAGAGTTTCAGGAATTGTGCTTCTAATCCGGACACACCACATCATGAGAGTTGGTACAAGACGCAGCAGCCCACAAACTTCAAGTGATAGCAATACCCTGTCAGAAAAAGGTGTGTAAGGAGTTCATCACCGATTCGTTGATTAGCTTCAATAAAGTTTCTGGCAGTAATATGTATTTTAACAATCAGCGATTCTAATCACAAGGCACTTTCACCATCAAACAAGTGTCGATATCGGACAGTGACGATGACCTGTCAACCAATAACTTTACTTTCGAACCACCCTGCCCCTGGGATCATCTAAGCCGCATCACACAACAGGCGTACCGTCTACAGACGTACCAAAAACATGGACTCAGCTGGGATTCCGGTGATATCCATTACTGGAATATATCCCATGTGGTGGGTAGTATCATAAATGAAAATGTCCCTATGTTCGTCATCAGAAACGATCAAAAACTTGAGTTGCATAGCGTGTTCTCGAACAGTGTTGGAATTATCTATGCATACAAGCAGTTTGACTGTCCTAAGTTCAGAAAACTCATAAAAATGTACCATAACACTTCACAAATGTGAGAAAAGTCTGTTCTGTGCCCAGTGTAACACTGAAGCCATGAGACTTTGGTTTTATATCAACCCATGGTATGTGTAACGCTGGTGTAATGCTAACCTATAGCGTATGTAAAAATGAGACTTAGAATAGTGAAGGGTAATTTTTTGTTTGTAACAAACATATAGAAATATTTCTTAAGTATTCCTGTAAATAAATAAATAACGAAATTTTTTATTATATTTACCTTTCAATGTAATATAAATAAATTATAGAAATAAATGAAACAAATAAAACTGTAGAAAAGCAAACTATATATGTATGACATGTCATATTCAAGTAAGAAGAGGGTACAAAGAAAATAATCACTTCAAATATAGCACTGTGGTCGAGGTATTTGGATAATCCTATAATGGATCACGGCTCAAATCCCTGTCAGAGAACTAAATGTTATGCTTCAAAACTAACATACAGTATGTGTTGAATTCAAAACAATCATATACATATACATGACGTCCACATATAAGAAATATAGTCTCTCGTACTCTTCCCTCTTTCAACTGTCTAAATAGATTTTCACATGTTATATATATTTAAAAACTCCTCCACAACCCAAACGAGTATATAGTGGCAAAATAAAATATATTTTTCGAACTGCTCAGACATACGAATAACATACTGTATGTTAGTTGTGGTGCATAACATTTAGTTAGTTCTCTGACAGGAATTTGAGCCGTGATCTATTTGGGTATAATCCAAATACCTCGACCACAGTACTATATTTGTAGTGATTCCCTTCTTTGTACATTCATCTTACTTGAATATGACGTGTTAGGTATACAGAGTGTAAGGAAATTAATAGCCCAAACACCGGGATGTGATTCCTCATTAAAAATGAAGTAGACATTGTATAGGACACTTTCAAGAAAAGTTATTATTAAGGGCGGAATAAGACCTTGAAAATTGAATTTGAAAATTGTATTTTGTCAAAATATAAAAAATGGTTAGGAGTTAAATTACGATTCTTTGGGTGGTGTTAAGTATCATTGAGATCTTAAACATTTAAAAATTTCAGCCTTCTAGCTTTCCAATTTCATGAAAATAATAGGGGTTGCCTCCCTTTCATCACATATAATTACATTGGCGAAACGTTTTGTGAACATTACATGTTGGCTTTTCGGGCAGTACACCGTGAAGAATAAAAAGGGTCCTCTTGTCTCAAATGCTTAGAAGCACCGTTTACCGGAAAAACGGACACAACGGTTCTGTGCCTGGTATGTAGACAAAATGTGTTACAACCGCTAAGAATTGGATTTGTACCATACTCTCAGAAAAATGCAACCCGTGATGCAATTGTTGAAGCTTGTCGTAAAATGAAGTTACATAAGCTTAAAATCGAAAACATGCCTTTGCACGACTCTGTCAATTTGGCAACAAATTTTGTTTAGCAAAATTTACAAAACGCTATTATTTTGACGACATAAATCCGCGAGATTCATAAACAGCGGAACTTTCTTTAGTACCTTCTGAAAAGATATCAGTATGTCATGTACGTAGTTCGCTAATAAATACAAAAATAAAGAAAATCGTACCGGGGATGCACCCAAGTTCGAGGATAAATCCGAACTGGTTGATGGCATTCTGATTTTGGGCCTGTAGACTGTTATTATCTTTGCATTGTGATAATGGAATGAGACCCTACGAGGAAGCGTTGCCGAAATAAAAGGACGGGGGAAACGGGAGTTCTCTGAGAAATCCTACCGACCAGCGACATCGTCCGACACGATTCCCACTTCCGAAAAACTGGTGCAGTCACAATGCAGACTACAGGCCCAAAATCAGAATGCCATCATCCAGTTTGGAGCTATCCCCGGCCTAGGGTGTATCCCCCATACAATATTTCTTTATTTATTAATTTATTATCGAAATACGTACATGGCATACCGATATTCTTTCAGAATGTAGTAAAGGATGTTCTCTTGTTTATGAATTTCGTAGAGTTACGTTGTCAAAATAATAACAATTTGTAAATTTTGCTAAACCAAATTTGTTGCAGCATTATCAGAGTCGTGCATAGGCATGTTTTTTTTTTTTTTTTAAGCTTATGTAACTGCGTTTTGCGACAAGCTTCAGCAATTACAGCACGGGTTGCATTTTCCTGAGAGCATGGTACAAATTCAATTCTTAGCGGATGTAGCACATTTTGTCTACATACCAGGCACAGAACCGTTGTGTCCGTTTTTCCAATAAACTGTGCTTTCTAACCATTTGCGACAAAAGGACCTTTTTTATTCCTCACGGTGTACTACCTGAAAAGCCAACATGTAATGTTCACAAAACGTAACGCCAACGTAATTATATGTGATGAAAGGGAGGCAACCCCTATTATTTTCATGAAATTGGAAAGTTAGAAGGCTGAAATTATTAAGTATTTAAGATCTCAATAATACTTAACACCGCCCAAAGAATCGTAATTTAACACCTAACCATTTTTCTATATTTTGACAAAATACGATTTTCAAAGTCGATTTTCAAGGGCTTATTCCGCCCTTAGTAACAACTTTTCTTGAAAATGTCCTATATAATGTCTACTTCATTTTTCATGAGGAATCACCTCCCGGAGTTTGGGCTATTAATTTCCTTACACCCTGTATATTTATAGTTTGTGTTTCTACTGTTTTTACTTGTTTCTTTTATTTTCTACTGAAAGGTAAATATAATAAAAAAATAGTGAATTTTTCTTATTTACAGGAATACTACAGAAAAATTTTTATATGTTTATTATAAACAATAAAATTACCCTTCTTTACTATAAGTTTCATTTTTACATACACTATAGGTTAGCATTACACCAATGTTACACATACCATGTGTTGTTATAAAACCAAAGTCTCACGGCTTCAGTGTTACACTAAGGCACAGAACAGACTTTTCTCACATTTGTGAAGTGTTATGGTACATTTTTATGAGTTTTCTGAACTTAGGACAGTCAAACTGCTTGTGTGCATACATAATTCCAACACTATTCGAGCACATGCTATGTAACACAAGTTTTTGATCGTTTCTGATGACGAACATAGGGACATTTTCATTTATGATACTACCCTCCACATCGAATATATTCTAGTAAGGGATATCACCGGAATCTCAGCTGAGTTCATGTTTTCGGTACGTCTGTAGACAGTATGCCTGTTGTGTGATGCGGCTTAGATGATCCCAGGGGCAGGGTGGTTCGAAAGTGAAGTTATTGGGTGACAGGTCATCGTCACTGTCCGATATCGACACTTGTTTGATGGTGAAAGTGCCTTGTGATTAGAATCCCTGAATGTTACAATGCATATTACTGCCAAAAACTTTATTGAGGATAATCAACACACCTTTTTCTGACAGGGTATTACTATCACTTGAAGTTTGTGGGCTGCTGCGTCTTGTACCAACTCTCGTGATGTGGTGTGTCCGGATTAGAAGCACAATTCCTGAAACTCTCTACACAAGTCGAGAATATGCTTGTTAAGCTAATACTGGTCGGTCTGAAAAATGTGACACTAGCGCTAGCAGTTCGCTGAACACTGATAATGCAGAGTTTGTTACATGCTGATACATAAAAAGAGTTAAGGGAATGAATGATGGAGGGTGTTGGGGATGGGGTACATACATAGGGTGATGCTATATTGCGACACCATTCTGGTGTCATGCCTTAGGAATGTGCTGTTTCGGGGGAACAGGGAGGGATGGGAGTGTCCAAGGGTTAGTATTGCATCATACTGCGAAACATGTATGTGCTGAATCATTGAGAAGGGGAGAAGCGAGGAGTAGTGTGGCGGAAATGTGCTCGCGAGAACGACGTCGATAGTCGTCAACAAGTTTTGTCATGTTGCAACGCCAATATGATGTCACATCTCAGGAATGTGATGACTCATGTAATGGGGGTGTCAGGGGGAGTACAAAGGTTAGTATTATACCATACTGCAACACATGTATGTGCTGACTCGGCAAGGAGGGGGTGGTGGTACAGGATGGCATCATGGTATAGAGGGAGGCGTGTCACGTGATGAGCACATGATTAGCATGAGTATTGTGACTTGTGAAGAAGGGAAAATACTGAAGGTTCGTGATGATGAGGGTTGGGGGAGGTGTCTGAAAGTTACATGTTTGTAGAGTATGGTGGGGGGACTAAGGAAGCCTGTCTAAGCATTTAGTGTTGTAAACTTTTTAATTTATTTAAAAAAAGTTATGTTCTGTAAGAGGAGTTAGTAAGGTTAGGAAGAAATGCGAAATCGAATATTTTTCGGACGACTCTGAGATAAATGTAATAGTTTATTTGATTGGATTTATTAGGAATTTTTCTGAGATAGCTAGGGGACCTGGTTGGGGACATAATGGAAGCCATTCAGGTGTGGTATAGGTATTAACTTAAATGCATATAACTGAAAATAAATAGTTGTATGAGGTATGATTGGGGTGTGTTTGAAATACTAAATAGAAAAAAAGGAAGATGCTGAGAAAACTCATACAGTATATATATTTTATAGTATTTATTGGAAATACTTCGGGGATAGCTAGGATATGAGTCAGGTGTACGTTATTAGCATGTGGAAGGGTAGGGGATCCTGTACAATTTTTATATAGATATTTACTTAAATTAATTTTTACTTAAAATAATGTTTTCTTTAACATTGTAATATGTGAGTGGGATGTGTTTGGAATGCATAATAGAGAAAATTTCGGAAGACTAGGAGAAAACCCCTATATTAATTTTTTTTTTGTATTTATTGGGAATCGTTTGCGGATGGCAAGGACAGGGTTTGGGTATAAGTTTTCGGCTTAGGGAATGGTGAAAGCTCTTATAGGTGTGGTACAGTCATTTACTTAACTTATTTTCTCTAAAAATATGTTTTTTTTTCATAATGAAGTGTGTGTGCTGGTTGACAGGAATGTAAAATAAAAAAATCGGAATACTGAAAAAAAAACAATATTTTATTTTACTGGACTCATTGAAAGTTGTTCTGGAATAGCTAGGCTAGGGGTCAGGGTTTAGTTATTAACATGAGGAAGAATGAGGGTGCTTATTTAAGTGTGATGTAGTTATTTACTGAACTTATTGTTACAAACAATGTGTTTCATGTTACGAGGTATGGGTGGGATGTGTTTGGAATGAAAAATAAAAAAAATTTCGGAAGACTCTGAGAAAACATCTACATTTTAGTTATTGAATTTTATGGAAACTGAGCGGGGATATATAGGATAGAAGTCGGGTTTTAATTATTAGCATTGGGAAGGGTGGGGGAATCAGTCTAGTTGTAATAAAGTTATTTACTTAAATTAATTTTATTAAAGAGATGTTTCATGTAATGAGGCATGATTGGGGTGTGATTGGAATCCGAAATAGAAAAAATTTCGGAAGATTAGAAGAAAACCCATATTGTTTATTTTATTGGATTTATTGGAATGTGTTCGGGGATAGGTATAATAGGAGTTGGATTTACGTTTTTGGCATGGGGAAGGGCAGGGGGACCTCGTTCATCTGGAGTATAGTTAATTAATTAACTTATTTTTACTAGAAATATGTTTTTACATTATGAGGTATATGTGGGGGTTGGTAGAAATGCGAATTAGAAAAAAAAATCGGAAGACTTGGAGAAAATCCGTATACTTTAATTTATGGGATATTATGGTAATAGTTCAGGGATAGGTACAATAGGAGTCGGGTTTAAGTTATTTGCGTGGGGAAGTGTTAGGGAACCTCGTTCAACTGTGGTATAGTTAATAACTTAAATTATTTTGCTAGAAATATGTTTTACACTATGATGTATGAGTGGGGGCTGTTAGGAATGCGAATTAGAAAACAAATTCTGAAAACTTGGAGGAAACTCCTTCAAGATGGTTGCCTATATTTAAGTAAAACAATTGACGACAGGTATCGCGGACAAGATGGAAGTCATCCAATATGGCGGACAGTGACGTCATCCAATATGGTGGCCGGTGACATCTTCCAAGATGGCGGACGGTGACGTCATCAAATATGGCAGCATTGACATCATACAAGATAGCGGCGGTGACATCATCAGTGGCTCCTACGCTCCTATCCCCCATCCCCTTGTCACAAAGTCGGACAAAATACAACGCCGACAGTTAACTAAGAAATTAAAAATGTTTTATCCAAAACTATTTATGTATACACAACAGAAAATTATAGTTGTACCAGTTATCTCAAATGTTGTTTACGATTGAACACGTATTACACATTATCGGAAATTAAATTAAAAACAATCGTCATAGACGGTAAAAGGGCAAAAAGATCATTCTGTAATGGAAAACCAACATTATAGACAGATCCAACCTGATCATTTGTAGTATTCGCCTTACATTATCAAATAAGCATACAGGATGCTTACTTCACAAATGGGTATGCAAAACTGTAAATCGTAGGGATTAAATTTTTAAAATTAAATTTTAAAAGCTTGTACAATGCTTCAAAATGTTCAGAATCTTCTATACCTGTACTAATCACAACTCGGATCTGAAGTTAACCCTTGGTGCTTCTTGTTTAAGATAGAAATAAGTTTGAGTTTTGCAGAAGGACCACAATATTAAACGTACATGAAGATGGTACTTCAGCTTGTGTCTGAAATTTAATGATTTATTATTGAAAATTCTCAATAATGCAAATTCAAAACCGAAATGGGACAAATCATCAGCAATCAGGAAGCTTACATTTGTAACATAGACTCAATAATCTGTTTACAGAAGTCGGGTCACACCAACTCTTAGAGCCGGCCTCCATAGCGTAGTCGGTTAGGTTTCGTTGTACGGTACGAGAGATGCTGGGTTCGAATCCCAGCTCGGGCATGAACGTTGTGTTGTTTCTTCACTTTACTTCACCCTCGTCGTCTTTGTAGACATCGATGTTGAAGGGCCGCAAAACCTTCTTACCTCTCCAACTGTTGGAATTATTCTCAAAATTGTTTAACATAAGGGATTTTATTAAGTCAGTTAGTAGTAGGCAACTTGCAAATAACAATGTTTATTAAAAATATCTGGTATGTGTAAGCTTTTGTGTTTGTGTGTACCAGTGCTTAAAGAAATAGAAGTAAATTACTCGAGACAACATTAAAATTTATAAGATAAATGTGTACGATAAATAACACAAAATAAAAGCCGTTCAAGACTAACCTTAGATCATAAAATAGGCTAATGTGCTTCCAAACATACAGGATGTATCATCCAAGAGAGTCGTCAGGTGTTTGTGTATGCAGTGACATTATGTTGTGTGCTTTGCGTAGAGAGCGTCTGCCCAATGAAAACGTATGATCGCCTTCGTCATGTGCCGTACCGATTAGTGGCGGAACCCCATTTTGTTGGTGTGTACAAGTTAAATCGCGTAGAAGATTTAAATTTATTTCTGTAATAGATAGGATGGCCTGACATTAGTAGGTAGCGACTTGTACTTCAAGAATATTAGTGACGTGTGACTGGAAAAATGCAAAGTGTGTTAACAATTATGCCAGAACGGAGCAAGGAGCGCGATGATGGCACGTACCGTGCAGGAATGATGGCCAGTTCGCAGTCCATATAGGGTCACTGTGCTGGATGTGGTTGCCACACACCCACACTCAAGTACATGTATGGTCGCTAAAGAACTACACATATTTCATACCAGGGTGCTCAGGGGCGTCATTTAAGGTTTTTCTAGGGGAGGGGGGGCAAGATTTTGTTTTCCGGCGACAGTGACCTTGTTGCAACTTTTTTATTAACCAAGCATGTATAAATTAGATACTTTAATAATAAAACTTCAGTTTTATGTACTTAAGTTAGCATTATTTAAATTTAAAAATACAAAAAATGTATTTATACACATAAAATTCTAAATCCAGGGGGGGCATTTGCCCCCCCCCCTGTAGCCCCAAATGACGCCCCTGGTGCGTCGCATTTTGAAAGATCCAACAATGCACATATACCACAGGTAAGTGCATCAGATGCTTTCGGAGGAGGACGAGGCCAATCGGCTGGCGTTCGGCGACTGGGGATTGAACCAGCACAGGTGTGTCAAACCTTAAAAATATCCCAGTACTGGGTATCTGCCGATCCTCACTGACTGTGTGAACAGGACAACCTACATCGATGGAATGTGAACTGCTGGGGTGGCGTAATTGAAAAGCGGGTTTTATGTCCCAACTTTTTAAAGGAACGCTGGATGATAGAATGTACACCGAGTTTGTTCAGAACGATCGGCCCATTCTGCTAGATGATATTGACCTTGCAACGAGATGTGCTGTAGGAATACAACAGGATGGTGCCCCCTGCCATTTCGCCATGACTGCGCAACAAGCTATAAAATATAAATTCCCAAACAAAACTATAGTGCGAGGTAAGGATATTTCGTGGCCAGTAAGATCACCCGATATAAGTGTCCTGGACTATTATTTGTGGGGAACAACGAAATATATGGTGTACACGACACCAAATGCTACCCGTGAAGACATAAAAACTAGCATCAGCGAGGTCTTTGATGTACTTTCACACAGTGTACAACAAGCTACGGCTAGCGTCCGTTTCAGATTGTAACGCTGTCGGGAAGAGAAAGTAGGTTTGTTTAAACACTTACTGCCATAAAAAAGGACATTAAAAACAACACCGGTAACCGGTTGTATTGTTGTTAGCACATTATACTATTTGTCATTTTCATCAATGTAACATTATCATTTTTTGGCTGTGGTCCTATTTATTATAATGTGCTGTGCATACGTGTTGTGCGCATGTGTTGTTATGTTGCTTATTTAATACAGTGTTCACTTACATCTACCAGCAGTGTTTGCACATTTGGGCCTAGAGTTACGATGAAAGAGCCGTTCCACTAATGCACGAAATTCTTAGTCTGTAGCTACATTACAAACAATCATTGATAGGAGTAAACGAATAATACTCTACATGAATATACGTAGCAGAGCCATTTATCTCGCTCCGTTTCACCGCAATGGCACACATACTTCTACTTAATCGTTGTCCGGCAGGCCACATAAAAGTGCTCCTTTCTAGCTCTGGCACAAATGTTAACATACTTTGCGTTTTTCAGGTCACAGGTAACGAATAATCAAGATTTTGGGGAAAATAAATACGTAACTCCTCGTGTATGAAACTTTACAAAGAAAATCAGATACTTTACGAAAATAAAATTTCACCTCATAGCCTATTGTGAGATGAATACCTAAAGTTTGATAGAGCCATGAACAAACAAACTTACTGAAATAATTAAATAAATCACTTGGCTGTAAAATGAGAGGGGACAGGACCGAAACACAGACCGTACTAATCCTTACAGGTTGCGTCTCTTATCTTGCAGTGTGCTTTTCTGCCTTACTTGATCAACGTTCATGGCAACTCAGGATATGCCAAAATTAGGTAGCCTATTTTAGTTAAACGAGGAATTTACGATTAGGGGCTATCTACAAAATTTTAATTGGGCTACCAATAGAATTACTGAAATAAAATAACGAGTTTATTTAATGGAAGTTTATTAATAACTGAATGAAATTAATTTTACAGAAATAAATATTACACTATCGGTATTCAAAAATAAATTCATAATTTGGAAAATACTTTTCAAGCACGATTTGACAAAAGGACTATAATAGGCGACGAACAGAGATTAGATTATTCGAACCAAATTGAAGTTATTTACAAGAAAGGAATGTCCGATACTTACAATAATTATTGTCAAGGTCATTGAGTTATAATTAAACTTAAAGTAAACACCTATCGTAGTGGCCAACACTAAACACTAGCGAAAATAAACCATGACTCTTACTTATCATTAAAACAGTTAGTTGAATCTGCTTAACTTAATAAATAATAATAATATTTGAAGTTCTGATCCCGCAGTGTCTCACCAATATCTCAGGTTTACTCGTGAAGGGTAGTCTTCCCACACTAACAGTAAACATCACTATTCTGTTTGTTCATAACTGTAATAATTATTTAAAGTACTGTAAAGTATAACCAAAAGCCCTATACTGCCACCTGTATTACATTACGTTCTTAGGCCTTCGCGTAGCCAACCAGGACATCGCCATGCTCATCAGAGCTCTAAAAGCTCAACAGCTTGCAGAAAATCAAAAAGCTCGCCAAAACATGGCCGACATGTGTTAATAACTCACGATCGCGCCTCTAGAACCTTCGACGTTGTTCACCAATTGTGTGTTGATCAATCCAAACTGGCGCTCTATTAACTCTCTCTGTTCCACAAGGCACGCACTACTTAGCATTGTTTGACATGGTGTGGGGACTGTCCGGCACAATAGCCTGGACCATCACGACTGGAATCTGCTGTTCTGCGCAACCGTGCACGTGCGTGTGCCCTACTAGAGATGTTAATGTGGAATGGTGAGTAGAGAAGTGTTGACACAGGCATCCAGTGTCCATAGAGGTCCGCCGCACATGGAAAGTACCGGAAGGACTCACATCGCAAGACCGCCCAGCGACACGACTGCACGACCTCACCTGCCAACAACCTAACATAAAGCCATCGTCCTGTGCGCACTACCTGGACACTGCCCACAAAGAAATCTACAAGCACTGCTTTGACAACAACTTCTGTATGCTTCCAGGAGTAGTGAACAAAAAATTCAGACTGTATCATAGACCTCCACGATCCTAACTGTAAAGAAGTTACTTCCCGGAAAATGGTACTCTTTAAAATTATAAACCAAAATAAATTTCCTACCTATTTTTAAGTATGGATAAAAAACCGAATTTTGACATCGTGGCAATAAAAATAAAAATTCAAATTTTTAAGGGGAAGTGTTAGACAATTTTAATGTACTTCTAGTTTTTGCGCTATAGAATTGATTGAAATTGTATCATCAAAATTTTCTCTTGGATAAAGTGTAGGAAATATTCTTGGTACACTGCTTAAAATAACTAATAATGGAACATTTCATTAATTTGCCATGAAGAATCATTGCAAGATAATTCTTTAAAATCAACCTATAATTCTATTTCAATAATTCTACATGACAAATTAATGAAGGATTCCATGGGGCTTAGGGGCCGAGATGGCTAGACCATTCGCCTCTCACCAAGGCGATCAGGGTTTGATTCCCGGCGGGGTCGGTCCCCGGATTTTCTCATGTGGGAAACGTGTCGGATGATGCCTTTGGTCGGCAGGTTTTCTCGGGGATCTCTCATTTCCCCCACCATTTCATTCCGGCGCTGCTCCATTCTCACCTTATATCACTTCTCACCAACGCTAACGAAATCGATGATAAGTACTGACCAAAAATCTCTCTCACTCACTCCATGGGGCCGAGGTGTCCGAATGGTCGGACCATTCGTCTCCTATCAAGAGGATCTGGGTTCAACTCCCGGTGGGGTCGGTCCCCAGATTTCTGCATTGGGATTCGTGCCGGACGACGCCGTTGATCGATAGGTTTTATCAGGGATCTTCAATATTCCCCGCTCATTCTTTACGGCGTTGCCCCATACTTGCTGAAGACTTCGATATTAAGGGCCTCGCCTACGTGCACTTCAAGTGAGTTGCAGCGATTTTACAAATGAGTTTTTTTTTAAAGAAACTATTCTACATATGCCTAATGTGTCTACGTACGAAAAGAAAATACACTCCTAACGTTGCCTAAAGAGACTTTCAAACCATAACGTGGATTAGAATAATCATTTCGGTGCTCTTCAAAATGGCTAAAAACAGCTCATTCAACGCTTTATACCTGAAAAACTACTTGCGGGATTCGTGTGAAACTACTCTAGGAGCATGCAATGGACTTTACTTAAATGTTTCACCAATAAAAATATGGGGTCACCACTGAAAGTGTTAGTCAGGCGAGTGATCAACGATACCACTGCACGCCGTTTCAGTGTCTTGCGGTCAACATCGCCCTTGCCGTCGTGCTTCACTCACTCAAACACATGGCCAGTAGGCGGGCGCCTTAAGCGCTGGCCAAAATTTCTCTCTCGCTCTATTATTATTTATGTCTATCAGTTTACCAAGAATATATCCTACCCTTTGTTGAAGAAAAAATGTTGATATTACAATTTGAATAAATTTTATGGCTCCAAAATTGAAAATACAAAAAAAAAAAATTGTGTATTACTTCACCCTAAAAAGAAAATTTCTTTAAAATATAAAAAATATCGTATACTAACATTCTTAATTGATTATTTAATATCTAGCATCATATATTAGGTTTATTTGGCTTATTAGCACTACGTTACATATTGTTGTAGCTTCGATTGATTTATCAAAACCCATGGTAAGTTTCAAATCAGTCCTATCCTCAAAATATGAAGTATTTTTCGATAAAAACAATGAATAACATACAATAGTCTTTCAGAAATAAATGTATATGTGTTGTAATTTATTACATAATTACAAATATTTTAATACAGTTCAGTTTTTTTTTTTCTTAAGTCTTTGTAAGCAGTAAACATTTTGTCAGACGAATTATCACACACGTCTTAATTCCAATCTTATTTTGAAAAAATTTATTTTCCACCATTTTTTTTATCGAAATACAGTAAAACCTGGTCAAACAGGTCCGTTATAAAACAGAAACATGCACAAAAGGAAAAAGGTACGGTCCCGTTACATTTACTGTCTATAACACCTGGCATGAAACGGACACATCCATAACGCGGTAACAGACAGTTTTAAAAGGAAAGTAGCGGTATTATTAAAACATTCTAGCGCCATCTAATCGCTTGTGTAGTACAACTCACATTCTTCAAATGCAGGCTGTTCCAACTGTACAAGAGAATTTTATATCCTTCAGTGCTGTTCGTTCACTACTCGTTTTGACTAGCGAGAAAGGCTTGACAACAGTGTGTCTCAGCTCTCAGGCATCTAAAAAATAGGAGCAGGTTGTTGAAGAGCCACATGATTTTGTTTATGCAGATAAACGAAAGAAGTTGTTTTCTGTCTCGTCGGCACTGTTTCGAAAATGAGATTAATCACTGCGCAACTGGTAGGTATAGCCTACTTAAGTTAATTCTCAGGTTGACAGCATATTGTAAACAATTTACAATGTTTATTTTGGTCTCGCCATTCTCGCCATGCATCCACATTCTCAAACATTACAACAACCCTTCCTACAACTGAAATAACTCGCTGTTCTGGTTTATTATATAATCAAATTCCGTTTTGTTTGAAAGACGTTTACGAAACTAACCTACTGGAGCGAGCTAGACTTTCTTGGTCACGTGATAGTGTGTCACAGTTTCTAATGACCTCGCTACTGACGTCACGTAAAGCTCACTTACCTTACTCCTTGGTCATTATACCTGGATACTCGCTCACGAAGCGGTTATAGTCAGGTTATGATCTAGCATATGCTCGATCATTTTTAGAACGCAAGAAAAACTTGGATCTCTCTTCAAAGCTCTCCAAGTTAAAAAAATAATTACTCTATCTGGGCTAATCCGGTGACATATAGTTCACCCTATGACAATAATGAAACCAAACCACACGAAACTCGATATTCAAAGGTTCATTACTCCCCAAATATTTAGCCTTGAACTATGTAAAGCGTCGAGGAATATATTGCCAGACTGCATGCTGCTGTGGTGGGTGTAACCGACAACCACTTGTGCGCGTTGCAGTATGTAGTCGGGCGCCATTTACGTGCCTGTACTGGGATATATAGCTGATAATTTGAACACATGACGCCCCAGACGCCCACCAATACATTCAGAAGGGTTTTCTTATTAAATGGCCTGTGTGTTAGTGATCACTTAGATGATAGAGTTATATTTTTGAACTGAAAAATAAGCAGAAAGTGTTTTGAATAAAGTTTCTTGTGCATTGTTCTACTGTCACAACCACTGTTTACCTTTTTATATCAAGTGTCTTATCGTTTTGTATTGGTTGTGGAGGCCAAACAGAAATAAGTATACAATACGTGTATTGACACACTGGCTGAGCCAATCTGCTACTGGAAATAGACAAACTATTAGTTAAGAAAAGCTACAGCGGAAATGGTTAATTACAACAAATAAACGAGATTACATAACAATAAACTCCTAAGAAGGAAATATGAATGCATCAGAATAATACTGGAACCTGTATGTTTCGAAATCTTTATAAAGTGTTTTCTATAATGTTCATGGCGTAGTTAGGTACCTGAAAAATTCGCGTTTTCTTTTGGTCACAGATTAGAATTCCATCGTAAGTTCGTGTGGCTTTCTAAATTTATACTTAACTCATTTTACACTTCCTGGAGGGCACTGAGCCAATAATTATGAAATAACTAAATGCTTGCACAATCACATGTTAACACTGTGTCAACGATAAACCAATGAGAAGCGTTTTCTGCTTGAGTACGCAAATATTACTGCAGGCTAGTCTACAGTACAGCTGAATGAACCCGTGAGTTTTGCAGGTCTCTATTCAATTATGAAGGGCATATTAATTGAAAAACACAATACCTAATCACTTAGCATATAAAATTGTGTAATGACTCATTATACATTTGATCCTTACACAATGTTTTTCAGAGTCGGTTTAAAAGCCTGGAAAATTTATTCCAGAGATGACACCTGAAGCTTCCTTGGCTCATAACATAAAAAACTAACTTACAAATAAATATGTATACATAATATTTATAAATATAATATATTTGTTAAATTATTTGTTGAAGATTAGTGCTAAGAAGTATTTGTCATATATATATATATATATATATATATATATATATATACAGGGTGTTCCTAAAGGTTACCGACAAACTGAAACCACGGGTCGGGGGCACCACGCAGAGTCAGAAAAATATAGGAACCTTGGGTCTCCGATGCACCGTTTTCAAACTACAGCCTAAATACTGTAGCCAATAAGACGTGAGCGCGCGAACTCTGACTCGTGCCGCGGGAAGCGTTGTTGCCAGATCGTCGATATCTACTGTGATCATAGCTGGTGTAATTAGGGAAAGGCGAACCAAGTGTGAAGTCACTG